>MNAD01001264.1:0-16442 GCA_001895945.1 Trametes pubescens | reverse complement strand
CCATAAGCATTGCTCGGAACCCCCCGCAACCCGGTGAAGCAGCATTTTCTGGGTATCGCCTGGTATCGCCTACTTGACCTTTGTAAGCGCCTGTTTGGTGCCAGATATCCTGAGGCTCTCGACGAGAGATCAGGCTGACGTCCGGCCACGAGATCCAGCGGCATACGCTGGCCGATATCCCACGGAGCTCGAGTCTGAGATATACGACTGACGATTCGGGACAAATATCCCGGAGCTATCTGCCAGATATCCACAGATATCTTACTGCGCGTGATATCTACAGATATCATGGCCGTCTGGGCGTGTACACAGCGCGAAGCGAAGCGTACACAGCCCGTGCTACGTGTTGTTGCGGCTGATACGCTGCCAATACTGCCGGCTGCGTCCCTAAGCCGCCCAAAGGTTCAGGCTCAGGCTGGCTGTGCTGCTTACCTGCGAACGCACCCGCCGCACATACAGTTCGATGGGGGGAGGGGGGCGCTCGCACGGTGCCACCGAGCCTCCTCGGACGTGCCTGCATCTCGCATGGCAAGGGCGGGCTGGATCTGTCCTCGTTTCGGCACTGTTGTTCGGAAGGAGATGCGCCCTTCGAGGATCAAGGTCTCGGCTACTTCTTGTTCGACGCCTGCACCGCGGCACCGCGAGGCCCGGCTTCGATTGTCCACGCCAGGACTCGGATGCCGTACAAGCACACGCCAGGCGGGCGACACGATGAACCTTCGGGTATGTAAGTACGTGCGGTTGCTTACTGGGTTCAGCGCTGCCAGAGCTTACTTGCGAGCTTGCCCGGGCAACGTCATTCTGCGGCGAACTCAAGCGACAAGGATCGGACGACGAGTGTTCGGGTGCACGCGGCGTGTACGCGAGCTGTGCGAGAGGCCTCGTGCTGTCTGACAGAACGCAGCATATTCTTCCGCTCGGACAGGAACTAACATCGGCATTTCAGACGCGTCATAACCATCCTGGCCTTTCTATCACCTCAAGTGCTCGGCGCTGCTCCCGGGGGCAGTCCTGTGGACGAAGTCTCGCAGTCGCATATACACCGGCATGCGGCTATGTCGATACCCGTGCCGGGGCGCCCACATTCAGCCCACGAATATCGCCTGCACGGTGTCGTTTGCCACAACGACTTTGCTTCCGAGCCCGGTGCATGCATTTCGACGAACGCCACGAAGATCCTCGACGCGCGCGCGGAGATGCCTGTACGCTCTTTTCGGCGGCGCTCCCTGCGATGCGCCCCGGAGAACTCGGACTCGGAATTCTCTCCTACGCCTGCGTGCTCTTCGCGATGCCATACGAGCTTACTCAGCACGCCCGGCTGAGTTGGCTCTCCGTACGCATGCCCTCATACTCTCCCTGCTGACTTCCGTACAGTACTGCATTACGCCGTCGGAGAGAAGGCCGACCGGTGAATGGGCAGTATTCGTACTCAGCATTCAAGAAGCTGGAGGTTAGCGTTCGCATTCGTCACTGCGCCTCGTGTGCGAAGCGCCTCGGAAGGTGCGCTATGACGTCGTTGGTCATCCAGCGCTGTGCGGTGTCTTAGACTCCGATATCGACGACTGTCCAAGTGACAGACGCATCATCATATCGAACGTGTCGGCGGTAAGTCGTCCACGGACCCGCAGGCCCAAGAAATCTTACGCTAGGCTCCGCTGTCAGTATTTCGTGCAGTGCTAGTGGCTCTTACAGGGCACCTACGGTCGCGGGAGCGCGCGCCTATTGGATGTCGAGGCGCACAGGGCGCCGCTGGCTGTGCGTGCCGGGTGTGGTACCAGACCACTGCGGCCGCCGCCGGTTTTGGCTCGCGCCGAGGACGTATGTACGCATGTACTGCAGTGTGTAAGTGCAGTATTCGTCAGCTTCTGCGCGTGCACGGGGTGCTACTATTGAGACTGATTACTATTTTGCAGTCGCAAGCCCTATGTATGACTGCGCCCAATGAGAGTCCGCTGTGTTCATTCTCCGGGTTACTACGAGTGCGACGTGTAGGAGCTATGCCCGAAGGTACGCGCGTCCACTCATCTACAATAGTACCCGTACCAGGACATATTGCGCATGCTTACCTGATATGTTGCAGGATCTCGGACGGATCCCCAGCTCCTGGAGCTTGCTGGATCTGTGTCACGGACGGGCTTTCCCAATCCGCCGGAGGAGAGGTCGCCCGTGCACCAGGCTCCGTCGTCGGAATTTCGCGTCCGCGCACGTCCTCGGCGCGCCCTCCAGCTCCATTTGCAACACTCGGATTCTGCCCTCTGATTCCCTCGCTAGGACTACAGACGGGTAGAAGCTCGCATCGGTACTCGCCGCGCTCTGGCTGAACCCACTCCCGCCGCCTGCTGCGCCCCACCGGTCCCGGCGACGCTCGAAGGCATGCATCGTGCAGCTCGGGCCCCTTGACACCCATTCATCCCTTGTGAGTGCTTTCCATCCCTCGTTTCCTACGCAAACCCCGCAACTGAGCGCTGTGTATGCGCTGGGGTGTCCCAGGCACATCACTCCGAGGCTCCGAGCACCACATGCATGCGGAGGGTCCGTTCGCGCCCCAACGACCACCACCCGGACCCGCACACCCCGGACTTGTATGGGGTGCCTGTGCGCGTCCAGCGTTGGTTCGCGCTTCTTGCTGGCTTGCGCTTGACATCCGTGCTACTGTGATGATGATGATGGTGTGATGCTCGGCGGGTGCATCGTTCATCCTGCGCTGCGGTGCGTTTCATGTCTCCTTTCTGTTCGGCCTCTCAGGCTTCTGCTCGGTGCTCGGTGCGCATGTCATTCCTCGGCGATATGACAGAATAGGGCTCACGTCTCCTGTTCTAGGTCGGGTAGACTGACGTCGAGCGGGCAGACGTTGAGCCAGATGCCGCCGTGCTGCGGCTAGTCTCCTGTGCTGCACTCTGCACCATTCTTGGGCTGCGCATGCCCGACGGGGGTACGTGTTCGGGGTCTGCGACTCAATAGATCCAGGCTGACGCGGCCTTGCTTGGAATCACAGGTGACTTGGCTTTGCTTGACTCAAGCTCAGCGGGACGCGTCAGCCCCCAAAGCAGGCAGTGCGCTCTCAATGAACTGCGGCTCCGTACGTGAAGCTATACGACTCATCACCTCTTCTTGAACATGTTTCCAATTCACAAGTGAGGTGAGGCCGTGGGTGGTGCGTAGAAACTTTTGGGGCATTGTAGAGACTTCTCGGAGCTGCTGAACTTCAGTGCACAGCCAAATGCTCCTTCCGGAGGAGTTAGTCCCTACAGCACGCGACGAGCCTTTCAGCACGCGAAGAGCGTA
This sequence comes from Trametes pubescens, assembly GCA_001895945.1. Lineage (NCBI taxonomy): Eukaryota > Fungi > Basidiomycota > Agaricomycetes > Polyporales > Polyporaceae > Trametes > Trametes pubescens. The sequence continues at coordinate 13,157 of MNAD01001264.1, read as the reverse complement.
CATGGCCTCTACTGCGCATAAGTACTCACAATATGCCACCGCCCGCCTCGTGTTTCGTTCGACAGTTCTGGAGTGCGCGGACCCATGCAAGCGCCGAGCCCGTACATACCATAGACGCCCATACTCGGCGACCCTACGAACCGCGGCCGTGCGCAGTATTAACTTGGTACCTCTTCGACGTCGACTTTCGTTTTGTGGAGCTGTTTCCTGTGCACTGCCTACTCAGCACCAATGACCGTGAGGGTTGGGAACATCAGACGACTCCCGAGGCAATCTCCTGGCAATCTCCCGCATGACCCCGGAGCTTTCGCCCTCAACAAGTTGGGGGAGCACCGCTTTCCGTCCGCAGCGATGCTTGCGCGATATCGTTACTCCGCGAACTCAGAAAACACGATGCACTACCCATTAGTCCCCGAAGGTGTTCTTACCTGTTCTTACGCTATGTACCCGCATGCTACTTTCGCGTAGCGATCCTGCAGCACGGTGCAACAATCAGCTGTGTAGTCATCGGCATCCCCCTTCGAGCCGCGCTACCTCCCAGGCGCGGGCGCTCCGTCGCGCACGCCCGCCACCGCTGGTCTGCCCACCCTCGCCGTCCGGAGCCCGCCTTCCGCCTTCCTTCCCCTCCGAGGATGCGCGGAGCTCTCGTCGTGGTGGGCGCGCTGCCGCATTGAATGCTCGGACTGCTATTACAAACCCGACGCGTGCATACAAGTAGGGCGGGGGGCTGACTTATGTGGAGTGGGGGCGCGCTGGGGGTTCGGAAGGGCACCGGAAACTTGAGACGTGAGAAGCCTGGAGCGTTGAAATTACAGTGTCCCGGCGTCTTGCGGTGGATGCCGGGAGTCAGTGATATTGCCTCCGAGACTCCATTGCCCCCAGTTGGTACAAAATGTGTTTGTAGGTCCTACGCAACTTGGCGAGTACTTGGTTGTGCTATGACCTTACGATTGACCTGTATGATAGCCTCGAATGTATAGCAGACAGTCCTGAAGAAGGCGAACACGTTTAGATGAACTCCACCACAGGGCAGATCGAATATGTTCAATCGAAGGGAGTACGACCCTCAGCCCACACCCGCCACCAGCGTATAACTTGAGGCTCGGAAGCCTTCGCATCTACCAGCCGATCGCGTTTGGTAGCGTCCACGGCTCTCCCCCTCCAATCAGCATGTCCCCTCGCACAGCCTATGGGATCCGTCGCCCAATAAGAGCCCCGCATTTGTAGTCCTCCATTCGTTCCTCTGGCCGTTCGCGCCCAGAGCACAAGGCACTCGCCCCTCCATGCGCCGTCCGCCCTGTGCCCAATGGCCATGCGCCGATCACGGAGGCGCGGCGGGCCCGCGCTCGCCGCTGGGAGCCTGGGACGACGGATCCCCCGCCCGCTCACCGCGGCCGGCGTCGATGCCGCCGCGACGAGATCCCGCGCAGCCGGGCCCTCCGCCCAACCCAATCGGCTGGCACCCGATCGGGGCATCCGCCCAGGTCCCGCCCTCTCCCTCGGTCGGGGCTGCCGGTGGCCCAGGTCTGTGCCTTGCCAACGACGTCCAGGGCGCGAGAGCGTGCGGACGGGGGGCAATGGAAGGGACGTAGTTGCACCTCAGGGCTAGATGGATACTCAGATTCGAAAGTCATACGACGCGGCGTTCCGAGCCGCCGACTCGACGATTCGCAGGGAAGGTGGCCAGGGCGAACGGATCTGCCTGAGGGATGGTACTGGGAGCTCTATGAAGGCAAAGCTGTGCTGACTCGGTCCCGCAGTACTTGTGCACCGATCCGGATCGACGTAGAGAGCCTTATGCGGCAGCGCCCCGCCCCGCCTACTCTGGGGCACATCGCGGCGCTCGGCCATCGAGCTCTGGCCTGTGAGCCCTGACTGCGTCCGCAGGTGGGGAGGATGCAATGCATACACAACCTTTAGGCGACAGAAGTGTTGAGAATATTGTCTATCGTGAGCACCGCGTCTGGCGCCATCCGAGATATTAGTCCAGTGGAATTCCTGGATGTATCAAGCGAGTGGTGAAGTATGCAAGCTCTCTACCCTCGCTACCACATCAGCGAGAATCCAATGCACGTCAGAGCAAAGCGACCGCACCGTACGGTGTGGCGGGGCGGGCCGACCCCCATGCATGCCCCAATGCCCAAAGGGGCTCATTCCGGTGCCTCGCCAGGCTTCGCCGGGTCGCGTTTCATGCCCAGACCCCCATGTGCGTACTCCATCCACCACGCGCGACGCCCCTTCCCCGCACCCCCGTGCGCGAGGCCCGCCTCGGCTGCGGGACGAAGACACCGACTTTGGATAATTGACGGGCGGTGGCAGAAATGTCCATAGGAAGCGCCTCCGCCGATCGTATCCGCATCTTTCGCCCTGGTGCTGTGCATGACTACCATCGAGGCCAGAAGTGCGAGTGCAGGCCAGTGCGGGTCTTGTGCAAGTCTGCGGGTCCAATATGCCACAACGAGTGGTAGAACGAGCCTCTAGACGCGATCGAGCGGCGCGGGTCCTGTGCACTGCGCAGCGTCCGTCGTGCCCGCAGTGGGAACTTGAGGGACACGAGCGGACTTGTGTACTTGGGGGTGTGTCCCCTACGATCGCCGCCGGGTGCGTTCGTACCGGAGCGCAACATTCTACCGTAAGCAGGGGTCACGCGCCAGCCAGAGCAGCCCGCACAACACGGACTCCACTGGATAAGCAGCGTGGTGGCGATCGGCGTCGCACTCGCAATCGAGGGCAACCAACTCCAAACTATCTCGAAAGCTTGATGAACCGCCGGCAATACCGTGCCCTTCCGCCGGGACGCCGTGTCGATCAACGTTAACATCGATATCGTGCTGGGCGACCAATGCCACGGTGGACGCTGGACGCTGGTGGACTTGGTGGACGATGGGGGTGGGCGACGTGCTCCACTGCGGTAGCCCCTATCTGCCACATCGTCAATTGAGCATTCATGATGCCCGCAATCAGGGATGCTCGGTAGAAGGATTCGCGGGGTGTCGCGGCGACCCCGGCGAGCCCCAAACGTCGCAGGCCTGGGGTGCGACGGTGTCCCTGACCTCCTAGCCATCGCGCCGCTGCAGGTGGCTGTTGCTCACGCGCGCAGGTGGCCCGATGCTCGCCCATCCTGCAGCTGGTGCAGCGAGCCTTGCACTCGGGAGTAGGCGCGCATGACGACATGCAAGGGGGCTAGCACCGATACACATCAGGCGCGAGTCGATGTCATTGATACTCAATGATTCAGGAACGCGATGCGCATAGTAGTGGGTCCAGTGGATTGGCGCACGCGCTTTCGAGGGGATGGAGTGGATGGCCAACGTTAACCGAAGCCTGCTAGTAGTGAGCCGCCGGCCCGGATATTGCAAACTGCGGAGAAACCCCCTACGCCGCCGGGGCTAGTCGTAGCGCGATGGCTCTATCGAATTTGCTGTATGAGTTGCTGAGGTGTTCCTTCTACGTCGAATGGCGAGGGCGGGGTTGTCGGTGTCGGTGTGGGTCGGTGGTGGTGGTGGCTGGTGGTAGTGGGAGATTATCGCAGGGCTTTGGCCGGGCAACCGCCCGCCGTCACCGCCATATCGTCAGCTTATAGTAGAAGGGCCGAGGCGAGATAGAAATGAGGTGAAGTCCATCAGGGACGTTCGGGCTGTTGGAATCAATTGTGATGTAAGAAACTGACCGTAACATAGGTCCATAGCGTACATACTACCGTATTGATGTCGCCAAGGTATATTGCGCGTCTGCTTGGTCTGACCCTTCTGTACCCGAGGGCTGCGCTCTCCCCCAGTACAGTGTTCGCAGCGCGGATCAGGCGTCAGTTACACTACGGTGACGTGGTCCCGATACACCGTGATCGAGGGTGAGCACGCTGTGTGTTGCACAGGAGAGGGACGACCGTACAAGCCTACTGCGGCTTGGGCGGGTTCGACAACATCGTCGATGATCTCCACGCTATTCCGGATCGACACGGACGTAAGCTACGGGCTATGCATCCCGTGGTCATACGCGGGCTCCCGTAGATGTAGGGTCCTCGAGACCCAGCGACTGCACATGACACTAGACCCCAAGGGACTTCCGACTCCCAGCCCCCGCTGGACCCTGTGGGTGTCTCCTTTTGAGCAGATGCCAGATACGAGCGACGACTCACCTGTTCTGGGCACATCAAACTTTAACTACTAGAGCACAGCTGCAGACCCCAGGGTGGAACTCAAGGGGGTGCCGGGATGACCTGGTGAAGTGCACAATCCACCGCCGGCGCTACGCACCCGGTCACCGATCCCCCTACGCGCTGCAGCGTGATGTGTGGCATTACCAAGGGGCGTTCGACGTCACCACGTCGACCTCTGGGCGAGACCGTCTGGTTGGCCTTGACGGCGTGGAGGCAAGGTATCTAGAATATGGGCAGGAAGGCTCAGTTGGGAGGGGCCTGGGACGACCAAGTTCCAGGCGCGAGCACCAGAAGCAATCACTGCAAACCTGAACCACATCTTGTGAAGGTTACCCATCCGGTCTCAGCCATTGCGTCTCTAACACCATCCTGGATGCGAGTTTGTGGATCTAAGCCACAAGGAGGCATTACATAGGCCCGGAGAATCCAACGTATACGATACGAGTACATCTGTCGACAAGCTAGCGGTCAGAAATGCTGAGGAGGTAGAGATTAAATCGACGGTGCATGTACTCACAGTCCTACACACAAGTCGCGCTGCAGTCGACGACGAAAACGGCCGCGACAATCACAGTATCGCGGTCCACACACCAAACGTTCACCGATTGAACAGACGCTTGCCCCGCAAAGGCCGGGCAGCACCCACTCTCCCAGTCTCGTTCTGATACGTCCGGTACGCCTCGCGCAGGTGGTCGGGGCTCAGCGGACCGCTCTCCTGGCGGCGCTCCTGCACGTCTTTCGCTATATGAAAGCAACGTTTGCATGGTAATCACGGTAGAAGCGAGGTCAGGACGAACCTTTCTCCACCATCTCGCCCACAAATACCTTCGCGAAACCGGCGATGATCTGCGCGACGGGCAGCGAGACCTGGTTTCCGGTTGTTTGTTGGATGACCTATGCGCGCAAGGTTAGCCACACGTCCCGCCCTGAGGGCATAGAATATACTCACCTTCCGAACGGCTTGCTTGGACAAAGCGTATCTACGATAGGCTTCGAACCGATCGTATTGTGCAGGGCTCAAGTTATCCATGAGGACTCTACGGGTCCACACGAAACTCGTCAGCGCTGATCTCGCATCATGGATTCCCCAACGCACTTGAGATTGTCCTTCGACTGGCTCTGCCACGACAGCTGCGCCGAGTAATCATCGTCTGCCATCGCCGGCAGCAACTCATCCTCGCCGTTGTCATCCTCTTCGCCCGCCTGCGCGCCGGGAGCTGCGGGTACCGCCGTGGACGGTCCAGGTGTCCCCGCGTCCCCGCCATGCGCAGGGGTGCTTGCGGAGGCCTGCGCGCCGGGAAGGCTGAGACCATCCACCAAGCTTGCGGACGCGTCTTGCGTGGAAGTGGTGGGAGACGCTACTGCGCTAGACGAGCCTGCACCTGCTATAGACTGAGTAGCGTTTGGTCCTGGCTGAGAATCGGCCCATGACAGGGTGGGTTGGGCACTGGGTGGCTGAGAGATCGAGGGCGTGCGCGAGGCATCGGCGTTGGCGTTCTTGGGCTTGCGCCCGCGTTTTGCACCTGTCCCTCGACCTGATGCACCTCCTCGCGCTGTGGGTGTGGAGGTCCCGGTAGATGGCATGAAGGACCGTTCTGGGACCGGGTAGGTTGCGAATGGTGAAGACATCGTTGCTGCAACACCTTGAGGTCTTGCTGTTCTCGTCTCAACTATGTCTCACAGCAGCAGCAAATTGCAAGTCAATCCGGACAAGATTGTCGTGAGGGATATGTTTCGGGTGGTGGTGGAAGTGAAGGTGGAAGTCGCGCACGTTTGACGCCGGAACCCCGCACAATACGCGCTCGCAGGATCTTGGAAGTTGACACTGCCCAAACTCTTCTCGACTGCCACTACGCTACTCAACGAGATACACAACGACCGCAACGGCGGAAACATATCCTTCGCAAACCCGCAATACGTTTGGCGAGATGGCGCGGAGCCAGTACAGCCCTTCTCCTTCCCCCAGTCTCCCTTCTTCCCCTGCTGGTGGCGTCTCAGACTCTTCAAGCGACGAGGAATTCGGCTCATACGGAGGCGAAGCTGGAGATTATGCACCCTCGGCATCAAGACCGGGGTCGCCCGTGACGGCGGAGGTTTCTATGATGGGCGAGGAGCAGGAGGCAGACACTATGACATGCCAGTGGGAGGACTGCGGTAAGGTGTTCAATCATCTACCTACTCTCATTGACCATATACACAACGGTGCGCCTTCGTCCGACGAATGCAATCGATTCCAGTTGACGAAACATTGCGTAGATCATATCGGCGTTCACAAATCAAACTACACCTGCGAATGGGCGGGATGTGTTCGGCGTGGTATCGCACAAACATCGCGGTTCGCGCTCATTTCTCACATTCGTTCGCATACTGGAGAGAAGCCGTTTACGTGCCCCCGACCAGGTGAGCCTTCATCTGCCTTGCGACCGACACTGTCCCACACATGAGCGCCGAAAAGCGATCGACGATGCATGGCAATCTGGAACGCTGCTGGCAGTAGTGGGGGATCAAAGCCTTTCGAACATTTTTGCAGGACTATCGTCACAAACACTATTGTCGATTCGCCCGTTTGAGCGTGTCTGTCGCTGTACTAAAGCGATACTGGTTTTCATGTATGTGTCGCCCTTTTGCCCGGTACTGACCCGCGCCTCCCAGAGTGCGACAAATCGTTCACCCGCTCGGACGCTCTCGCCAAGCATATGCGCATCCAACACAACATATCCCCACCCCTCCCTGGTCGGGGTGGGAACCGCAAGCGCAAGCAGCCCGGGGACAACCCGGAGCCCGCCCCCACACAAGCACCCGAGTACCCTGGTTACTCCTCGTCTTTCAAGATCGACCCGCATGGCGAGGACGATGACTTCCGACTGTCCCCCATTGAGGGGAGCAGCTTCGCCTCGCGGCTGCCGCCGACACCAGTGCGGCAGTATACGCCCGAGCCAGGTACCTTCGAGTACGATCCAGAAGACGAGCTCCCGCCGCACCTCCTCCGCCAGGCGGACCCTGCAACGGGATTGATCATGGGCCGCTCGCACACACAAGTACGCTACATGCTCGCAAAGGCGAAACACAAGTGGGTGATGCAACAGCACGAGGCCCTCGTGGAAGAGCTCCGTGTGCTCAGACATGAGGAGAAATGTTGGAAGGAGCGCAAGGACGCTCTTCTCGACGAGCTCCTCCTGCGGCAGTTCGGGTAAGCTTTCACTGTCGCCGGATATGCTCGTGCGCGTACTCACGATGTCGCATCAAGCAGCGATGGAGCGAAGCAGTTGACGAATCCGCTCATCATGACCGCCCAGAACACCTACATCCATCGCCCTCCCGAGGGCCCAGACGCCGAACCATACCACTAGTCACACTTTCTTCCAGGCTGCCCGCTATCTCGTGTTTTTTCTAGGCCTCCGGAATGCTGATTCTTGCTGTAACCTGTATGTACTATGCACTTCTTTATGCCAGTCAGTTAATGCGCCCGGGACAAAATCACAACTCAGAGATAACCATCACCCAGAGGTCTCACTAGCTTCATATCCCGTTATTCACAATTCTCATTCAGGCGGACAATGGGTACACAACCTCGCCTGAACCGCTATTACTAAAGCCTCGTATCAAGCGCCTGCGGACAATGTAGACGCCCGTCCTATTAGGGCCCATCCCCAAATCGGGCCGGGTCCAAGAACGAACAAAGGACGCCTGGTTGTGCCACTCTGTGCCACTCGGCGCATAAATACGCAGCGGCCACAAGGGCGCGGCTAATACCGCTTGTCCTCTTACCCCCACCATCTGCGCTCCCTTGAACATTTTTGTTCACCCGCTATCAACTTCTCACTACTAACCCGTGACAATCGTCCTGTTCGACACTTTCGAAATCCAGGATGACACAATCAGCCCAACAACCACCAGCTGCAGTGGAAAAGGCAGCTGGACCTGCCCCTCGGCGACCGCCCACCTTCGCCGCCCTCAACAAGAAGGCAGCGTCGCCTCCGCCAATCGAGACCATCGTGCCCAGCTCGGACCCGCCCAAGGAGACCGCGCCGGAAAGACCAGCTGTGGGTTTGGGCTACGGGCCCGTATTGGTTCCTCCGCCCCTCCTGAAAGACCAGCCCCCCTTCAAATTCACGGAGCCCATGAAGGACGCGAAGGGCAAGGGCATCGACAGAGGCGGCGAGGAGCCCGCCCGCCCGCCCGTCTTCTCCAAACCTGTCTTCTCCAAGCCCGTCTTCACACGACCTCCTTCGCCGCCGAAGCACGCCGCTCCCGTGCGAGAGGCGCCGCTCCCTGCTCAGGACAACAGTGTCGAGGATGCCGAAGCGACGGAGTCTTCGCCCTACGCGCGCCCCGAGCGGGTGCCCCTGGGCCAGCTGGACAGAGGTCAGTGTGTGCGCGCGCTCCCACACGTCCACATCCGCTCACAAGTCTTTCGCGCGCTTCACAGCTGCGCTGGTGGCGCGCTTCGGTCCGGAGGCCATCGCAGAGGATGACCCCTCGCAGGGCAAGGACACAGGCACAGTGTACGCCTACCCGCCTCCGGAGCCCCAGGACCCGCGCTGGTTCTTGAACATGCAGTGCGGTATAGTAGGAGACGAGGACGCGCTCGCCCAGGAGATTGAGCGGGTCCGCGGCCTCGTCAATGCCGCGCTTATCGAGAGCACGCTCGCGGAGGCGGAGCTTGACGAGGAGCTCGAGGGATACGACAGGCTCCTGGACGACATCGAGCACGTCGCGGGCCCAGCGTTCATCGAGTATCTGATGGAGAAGGCCGAGGAGACGTGGCTTCCGCCGTACGAGGTGGATGACTACGAAGATAAGATTGGGGATCTGCCTCAAGAGGACACCGAGGAGTTCACGGGTGAGTTCACGGGTGCGGGTTTCCCGCCCATGGAAGATAGGTAAGCGCCGCAACTGTTCTGGCCGCTAGGCATATTCTCATTTGGCTGTTCATGTGCCACAGTGAAATGATGGACCAGACCCGTCCCTCAGACACACTCTCGTACCTGGACCCGTCCCCGCGCACTTCGCCGCTCGCGAACAGGAGTGTTAAGCGCCGCCACGCCATCGTGCAGCCCGAACTCGAGAGTCCCTCGAAGCGCAAGAGGAGCAATGCGCCCGAGCCCCCGTCGAGCGCCGCATTCCGCCGTCTCGGTGTCAGGTCCAGTCATATGCACCACGGACACGAAAGGCCCGCCGCCACACAGAAGCCGAAACAGTCTTCTCGCAACGGCTCTCGCGAGAGCTCCCGCTCCGGTTCCCGTTCCCGTTCGCATTCCCCCTCGCAGCGCGGCTCAGACGACTCCGAGCCCGCCTCGGATGAGGACGTCCACGAATCTGAATCTGTCAATCCCTACGTGCCACCTCCCGTGCCTGAATACGTGGAATACGAGGAAACCCCTTCCCCCGAGTCGGTCGACTCGCAGTATTCGGACCTTGTCTCCCCGGACGCGCCGATGCCGGACGGCTGGCCGGATAACATGAGTCCGCGCTGGAACTGGCTAAAGGGAATGACGTGCTACGACCTGTACAAGAACCCGATATCCCCGCCCGAGAGGAGAAAGAAAGGAAAGGACTGTGATGCGCCCTATACGGACTCGCCGGACGACAGGGGTGATGATGATGAGGACGAGGGAGACGAGCTGCAGCAGGGTTGTCCCGGGGCAGGCACGAGCGGGACGGATAGCGAGAAAGGGGACGAGCCCAAGGATCCGGAGCCCGATGCGGATGACGACGTGCCCATGGCGGAGGAGGAACAGGCGGAGGACTCGGGCGTCGACGTCTCTGGGGAGCGGGCTGCGGACCAGGAGATGGAGGACGACGCGGACGATGAGGCTGAGGAGGACCAGCTGCAGGACGACGAGGAGGTCGACCAACTCCAGGACGACGACGACGAAGGCGAGGCGGGGCCGTCGCAGCCCGTGCCTGCGCCAGTCACCCCGCCGCGGACCCGGCGCGCTCGTCGCCACTGGCAGTACGAGATGTCGAGCCCAAGGCAGACGAGGGATCCGTTCCACCCGACGCCACGCTCTCGCGACTTCAACGGGCGGCCGATCAACCATGACAAGTTCAGGAACGACAATGGAAAATATAACAGCCCGCAGATTAGCTAGAGAGGTGGAGGTGACGAGTGAAGTCGAGTGCAGGAATATGTAAGCGGGGTATCTAGAAGGACTATGGACTGTGTGTACTTGTTCGCGTTCGGGTGCACCGTAGTATTCGTGTATTTCATCTCGGTGTTCCATGTGTTTCAAAATGTTTAGTTCAGATTACTTAGCATCTACCGGTCTCGCGAGCGTGTTGAGCTGTGCCACGGAGAAACGGGAATGTACAAGAATTTAAATTTGTGGCCGGCCGTATGAGGTTTCTAGGAGGATTGTCAGGGTCCTGCACCCGATCGTGTACGCGATCCTGATCTGTGTCTACCGCGGTCATGGGCGTCACCGCCGTTTTTAAGTCTCCAGGTATGGGATGCTTCGAATGGGATCAGACTGACGCTCTGCCCAGTCGGTACAGAGCATTGATCCCACACGCGAGCGCTTTGACATCCAGGCCGAGTGCGCCTCTGCCTGGGCTGACGTGCGTGCGCAGGTGGTTCGGGCTGATCCTCCTCCCACCTTCTCCCCCGAAGCGGCCGTCGCCGGATGGTGCTTCGTCGCACCCTGGCTAGGGCGCATTGACAAAGCCAAGAACCGTCGCGACACGGACGTCGGATCGACCTCAGCATTCAATCCATGCTCTGGTGGATGCCGCTGCTCGTGCTGTTCGCGTGGTGGACCGGAAAGCCGTTCCACCTGCTTTTTGGTACGTGCCCGGGGGCCGCATTATCGTGCCAGTGCGGGAGAGGGCTGATGGGTAGCCGGGAAGACTACTTTGAAGTCGCGCTGCTCCTGGGGTCGTGTTTCCTGGTCAACTACGTGACGGCAGATGGGAAGACGAATTTTGCGGAGGTGCGCATTGGTGGTTCGACGCGGCTGACGCTTGCAGCTCAGATCGCGGTTGCGAAATGTTGATTCAGGGTGTGACTTTAATCACATTCTATGCCATGATTGTGAGTGCGCCAGAGCTTGAGCATAATAAGAAATTACTCACAGCGGATATGTCCTCAGGCGACGGCGACATGGTTATATCCGGGCCAGCCCCAGGTGGGCTTCCTGCTGAGTTGCAGCCGTGTCGTTGTGATCATGGAGTAGGCTCTTCATACTTTTCAATGTTAGATTTTGGTACCGTTTAATAGAAACGTCTTTGACTTCGGGCTTGCCAGTTTCGCCACAGTGTCTGCCAGTGCGACGTCTCGGCGTTGAAGTCGGTCGGATGCGAGCTCGAGCGACCTGCTGCGGTGGATTTCCATCCCTGATGTGTGCGAGTCAGAGGATCGAGTGGTGTCGAATTTCTGTCATTGTGGGGCCAGCTAGGCTTGCCGCAGCAGTAGGAATGCAGCCATGGCTGCCAGGTCGGATGCTTGGATCTTGGCTGGTGCATGGGCGTCAACCAGGCTTCGGCAAACGCCGCCATGCATTCCTCCGCCCAATTGGGCAACTCTCGTCTTCAACCGTAGCCACCACCATCCGCGCTCTTTGTTCGGAGTTCCTACTCCTATACGCGTCCCATTGTCAGACGCTTTGGTGAGCCACTCATTTGATCTGTTGACGCCTCTCCCATTGATCTGAAAAGCATCGCAGGCCAGGATTCCTTTTCATCCTACCCTATCGTTCCGCCCACCCACTGTCCTTAGCCACATTGGACCTCATATAAAGCCCCGACCAAGCACTTAAGCACTGTACGTTTCCTTCCTTGTCCCTCTTTACTGCTTCATCATGGCCTCCTCTGACGTCGAGTCTACTCCTATCTTGTTCGGTTCCTTCAGAGTCCACCACGCGACAGCACCTGGACCTGGTTCCCTCGCCGGAGAACGCGTCCGTCGTTCACAGTATCGCGCAGCATCTGCAGAAGACATGGCTCACAAATCCATAAGACTCGGTCCCAAAGAATTCCTCGAATGTTTCTTTCCCTTGGCCCCTCCATCCACTCCATCCGCCGACCTCGAAGCCCGAGCAGAAGAGCAACCGCGTTGCAATCACAATGTGTTCCAAGAGCTGGAGAATGCGAAGGACATGCTGGAGGCGGAGATTGCTGACCTATTCGTATGTCTACTACTCAGAGTGGCTCATAACCCCGCTGACGATTATGCTTTAGATCGCTGCAGTCAATCAACATGACCTTGCCCCGGGGCTCAAGTTGTCAGAATCCCAAGAAATGCCGGACAAGGGCGACGGCTTGAAACTGAAGATCGATGCCGCCTTCTTCCAACCAGAACGCACTTACTTGGATGGTCGTCCTCATTGGGCGGACCAGGTCATCGCCGTCGAATTCAAGTCTCACAAAACAAGTCTCGACCCATTCGATGATCGCGTCGACGGCAAGGTCGACGCTGACGCCATATCGCGCAAGAAGGTCCGCGGCCAGATCATCCATTATGCCGAACAAATCTTCCGATACCAACATCGCACCGCACTCTATATGCTGCTCATCATCGGGCGTCGCTTCCGCTTCCTCCGCTGGGACCGATCTGGCACTATCGTCACGCGAGCGGCGGACTATTTCGAGCAACCTGACCTCCTCTGCAAGATGCTGTGGCGCATGTCGCAACTCAACGAAGAGCAGCTTGGCTATGACCCGAGCGCCATTCGCATCGACCGGACGGATCCCGACTATCTTCGCATGAACACGATCGCACTACCCGTCGAGACGGATGCCGACCACATGGAGCGTAAGCTCGATGACGACATGCTGGACGATGCGCCCGTCTACCGCTACGTCCGCGACATGTTCCGCAGGTCACTGCACCCCGAATGGCCTCGGTATCGCCTCGAGGTCAAAGACACGGACAGTGGCGAAACTCACAGCTTCTTTGTCGGAAGGCCTATCTTTCACGCGCCTGGCATGGCGGGTCGGGGTACACGGGGATATGTTGCTTTCCATCACGAAAGCGGCCGATTTGTGTGGCTTAAGGACG
>MNAD01001263.1:0-22093 GCA_001895945.1 Trametes pubescens | reverse complement strand
ACAGATCCAGATCAGAGCTTGCAGCCAGACCATGATCCACAGATCACCACTCAAAAATTTGTGTCCTTACAGAAGACCTTTATAACCTCATGCTTTATCCATTAAACCAATGAAAAGTTTCAAATGTGCAGATCCCTCACAGGATCACCTGGACCTGGATCTGTTTTGATCTGGACCCACAGATCTAGATCAAAACAGATCCAGGTTGGCACAGGTCCAGATCAAGGAATATTTGGCTCATTGATCTGTGGGTTCAGATCCAGATCATCCGTGGATTGATCCGTGCACAGCCTTAACTGCATGTGCGTCAGCACCGCTCACTGGCACCCACGAAGGTGTATCTCCTTACTCACTTGTGGTAATGCTTCTTGTTGAAGAAGATGTGCCATTTGACGTGGTTGTCCCTCAAGGTCTTTAGCAGTGTCGCCGTGGACTCGGGTGTAATGCCTGGGAACCGCTTCGGCACCTGTGCCGAGGGGGAATGCAATGGGATGGTGTACAACTTGTTGAGCTTGACATGGTCGAACTCCAGTGCACGGTGCTCTGCCATGATAAAATGTCTCTGCAGCAAGTGAGGTGGTACTCCAGTGTGCAAAAGGAGGCTATGTCTGAGCACCACATTGGACTGTCCCCCTTATATACCACCAATGACGTCAAATGGACAGGTGAGAGGCCACCTGAGCGGAAGGTTAGTGAGAAGATTGTGAGTACCGAGTCAACTGTAGCGTGAAGTACACATGTTTGGACAACGGCCGGGTCTGGATGGTGTCTTGAGGGAATGGAAGATGTGGCAGAGACTCCTCTCCCTGGGACTCCATGCATATACTGGAGACTGGTGATTGGGTGGACAACTCTGTGGACCATCAAGGCTCAGGATCACGACAGTGTCAGTGTATACCTATGCAAGCATCCCAGCCAGCTGTGTAATCATGACATATAATACCAGGAGTACTTTACCACGATACTCAAACAGTTCCGAAGTGTTAATTACCCATGGGTCTCAGGCTTGTCCAGCGTAATTACATGTAGTTCTTGACAGAGCCTTTAGTTAGTTTCGAAGTTGTATACCACTGGTGGCATGGATAAGGGGCGGTGCAATGATATACGGGGGATGGTGGCATGTGCTTAAAGTTGGCTCATGGAGGACGGCTTAAAAGGAGTGGCATAAGATGCACACACGCTCTCACCCTTTGTATTGCCATGTATGAATCTTGTAAACATGCTTGGATGGCTCAGTTGGTTAGAGCGCAGGTCTCATATTTACGTATGACCGCCGCTATGGTGGGTAATCCTGAGGTCATGAGTTCGATCCTCATTCCGAGCAAGATTTTTGTCTCTGCACATCCCGTCATCCTCGCTATGGTGCCGATAGCGCCTCAGAACCCCTCCCGACTGAGGAGGCTTTCAATACACCAGGCCTCTGAAAAAGCATCTCGCAGGGGGCGAGGGTATAAGCAATGCATATTATATCTAAGTATACAATCATCGCAACGGTTCCAGCGTGCATTCAACAGACCTAGAGGGTCAAGTCGGAATGACACCTATTACCGAGCTCTGTAGCCACCAGGACGTCGGCGGCGAGTCCCATCGTGAAATCTTCGTAGCAAGAGTCGTGTCCAAGAATCCAGCCCTCCCCACTCGCTCAGCACGCACAGCCCCCGCCCTCCGCCTCGTCCTGCTCCTGGTGGAGGTCGATGCTCCCGGGCATGTCGTCGTTGCCCGCGTCGCGCCGCGCGCTCGGCTTCCCTGCGCTCACACCCGCGCGCGGGGCGGCCTGCCAGAGCTCGGGCGTGTCGATGATGCGCGCGACGACATCGCGGAACGCGTCCTCGACGCCGACCGCGGTCTTCGCGGACGCCTCGATGAAGAGCGCACCCATGCGCGTGGCGAACGCCTGGCCCTCAGCTGTCGATACCTGTCGTGAATACTCCTGCGGGGGGAGATGGCGTGGTGATTAGCGTGTGGCGGGGCAGGGGAGCGGATAGGAACGGGGACGCACCTTGTCGACCTTGTTGCCGACGATGATCTTGACGACGGAGCTGGAGACGTATGTCTCGAGCTCGGAGAACCACCTGGGCAGCGCCTCGAAGGACTCGCGGTTTGCGACGTCATAGACGAGGATTATGCCCTGAGCTCCGCGGTAATACGAGGACGTGATGGTCCGGAAGCGTTCTTGGCCCGCAGTGTCCTATGTGGGTGCTCGTTCTTAGTACATTCGTAAGTGACTGGGTGCGGAGGGCGTACCCATATGCTTAACTTCACCCTCTTGCTCTTCACCTCCATCTTGTGTACCTAGTGGGCGCGCGGGCGTAAGTACGCCTTTTCCGCAGCCCGAATACCGTATGGCTCACTCACCCGGAAGTCCACCCCGATCGTCGCATTCGACTCGTCCTCTGGCAACCACTGCTCGTCCGAGAAGCGTAGGAGGAGACTGCTCTTGCCGACAGAGGAGTTGCCGATAAGAAGGAGCTTGACGTTAATGGGCGCGCTCGGCTTGTCCTGTGTTTGCGACATTGTGTAGCTCGAGAGCTGTTAAGGGTTGAAGACTAGTTTATTGCTATTCCCGCAACAGATTGCAAGAACGTTGGTAGCTTATTGAGAGAACGAAGTCGAGAGCGGGCTGCTTGTGGCTGAGGCCTGACACCGGCAAGAAAGCGTCTGCGGCTGAGACGGTGGCAGGAGATAGTCGACAAGGAGAGGTGCTCGGGCGCAGGAAAGAGAGATGGACGTATGCAGCCCGCTGTAGGACAGGGAGGAGGGGAGGAGAGCACGATGGTGGCTCGGGACAAGCTGCCATAATAAACGGCGCGTTCGTGGTGAGGCCGTAGGCGCCCACCGCGCGCGTGACATCATCGCAGACGACCTCGACCTCGACATTCTCTCCCCGTCGCAGCGGGACAATCGATCACTTGCGAACATGGTATACAGACGGGCGAGAGAAACGAGTATATCAGAAGCGCGGTAATCTAATATGGATACAGAGGTGCGATGCCGCGCAGGCGCAAGGGATTATATCTGACTTGGGCTTTTGAGCAAGGTACAAGTTGGCAAGCAGCACTACCTACCAGTAATTTAACTAGCTATTGGGTGTCAGTCACCCTGCACACACCGCTTTCCTCGTAGTCCGAGTCCGACTCGCCACTATGTGCGATCAAGGTGACGGTATAACGATTCAGGTGAGGGAGAGTGCCCGCCCGCTGTCTGAATA
This sequence comes from Trametes pubescens, assembly GCA_001895945.1. Classification (NCBI taxonomy): domain Eukaryota; kingdom Fungi; phylum Basidiomycota; class Agaricomycetes; order Polyporales; family Polyporaceae; genus Trametes; species Trametes pubescens. The sequence continues at coordinate 18,885 of MNAD01001263.1, read as the reverse complement.
TATTGCAGTGGGTGCGGAAATTGCCAATGCCTGGATGGCTCAGTTGGTTAGAGCGCAGGTCTCATATTTCTATATGACCATCTACGGAATGGGTAATCCTGAGGTCATGAGTTCGATCCTCATTCCGGGCAGCTTTTTGGTCATGTTGATGTTGACGAGGGCCATCCACAATTCACTGTAAGTATTTGTCGATGACGAAAACCGATGCAGAAATGACTGTACGCCGTACGGTGTATGATAAAGGTGAAGCTATACTATTAGACTAGTAGCCGAGATTGTTCATGGTAAGTCCCGTTTGGCCAAGCCCAACACACGTCGTCCCAAATCCTCCACTTCCCGTTGAATGACCGCAGTGACCGCACTCCTCACTCTTGCGATCTCTTTTGTCAACATTGGATCGCCGATGTCTTTGTGTTCGGCCATACCCTCCATCGCATGAGACACAGGCTGCGCCAGCCATCCATGTTCTGCCACTGCTCCGCTGAGCCCCTCTTCTCGTGGTCGCGATGGGTCCGCGAGTCCGTCGTGGGTGCTGTTGGGAGCTTCCGGTAACCGCCTTTCGCGCACGAGCTTGTCTAGCGCCTCCTGTAGGTCTTGGACGGGGACAGGTTCGCCGAAGGTGACGCTGAGTTCCACACCAGGTCTGGGAAGGAACTTGTACGGGAACGAACGGCCCTCGGGCATGAGCTTATCGAAACCTGGCATATACGGGATACGTCAATGTGCTGTCTCCACAAATGGGCATTCGTACGAACCGGTCAACCACATTGGAATGATTATTGGCGGCTGCTGCGCTTCCATCACGATGCGACCTCTGTAACGTGTGATGAGCATGATTGTCGCAACCATGGAAAGCGAATAACGCGTACATTCCCCACTTGAATCTTAGCAAACGAGCGGCATTCGGACTTGCCGGGTCGCTAGACTCCTGATTGACTTTGCCCTCGGAGAATAGATGTATCTGCCCACCGTTGCCGTCAGTCAACACGTTGGCAGATCGATAGCGGGGGTGATTGTACCCACCCAGTCTCCTCGGTTTAGCTTTTGAATGGCGATGTCGATAGCGGGCTGGAAAATGCCCTTGCCGCGGAAGGTTTCGATTACTTGGCCGTACCGAAAGAACGTGGAGAAGACACTATCTGGCGAGGGGAAACCGGTTCCATCGTGGATTGAGTATTCCGCCCTTGGTGCAGAGTTGACGCGATGCGTATGCACTTACGGATTCGTGAACATTATGTCCGAGGCGCCAAGTGTCCACCTAATCCTACGCGAGTTGCGGTAGAAGCGTGTAGGGAGAACACCCCAGACAACGGGATCGTCTAGTCTACACCACGGTTGAGTAAACGCGTCCGTGTACGAAGCGCAACGAAGAACCCACGTAGATATATGATTGGACACTACAGGGAGGACACGGTCAGACGCATACGAATCAAACGCGACTCGCGCGCACTCACTCGTTACGATCCCACGTCCTCTATTGCGCTCATCGCTCTCTAGGGCTCTGATGAGGTTGTCCATTCCCTTCACGGTGACCGAAGAGCAGAACCCGCCTCTCAGCAGCGCTTTGCTGCCGAGTCCGACGATGCTGAGGGTGAGTTTTGACAGGAAGCCCGCCATTTTCCCGGTATTTTACGCTCCTCGGAGCAGGATTAGTATGTCTATACAGCAGCGCAGCAGAAAGGTAGAAGTAAGCGCAGTGATGCAGCCGCGGAGTGCAGTACGAGAATGGTGGCCGGAGGAGAAGTGACCAAGACGGGTGCACAGACGTCGCGCCAGGTCGTGCCTCGTAGAAGCGCCCGCTTTTCTCCTTCAAACCACCAACTGCTGAGTCGTGGACATCTTTCGGCACTCTCGCCGTGTTCGCGGACGGTTTTTACGGATCTTGAAAGTATGAGTTACGGTGTTTAGTGTGCCTGATAGGAACTAATGTTTTCAGCAGCGACCCGGAGGCGCGGGCTGACGGAGACGGAACGAGTTTCGCGAAGTGGTTACTCTTGCATCGCAGGTGAGTGCAATTGCAGCTTATACAGTGGCTGTGAGGGTCTGACATGGAAGTGCTATATCTAAGGCTTTTAGAAGTGGAATGGCGACCATGCAACCTCTCAGACGAGTCGTCGCAGCGTTCCTTGCGGCGGTCGGGCGGTTAGACAAATCACTCTCGCCCAGTGATACCCTCAACCGCTTCCGACAACATAAATGGACCCCTGGCGACGCTATCTATATATTCCACATCACCCTCGCCACCTTCTGGCTCTTCGTCATGCAAGCCCCCATCATCCTCAAGCTCGCGATACCCATACTCTACGTCACCGCTCTCCTGATACCCTTTACGTCGCAGTTCTTCCTCCCCGCCGGCCCCATCTTCCTCTACCTGCTCAGCTTCTTCTCGTCAAAGTACATCCCCAAGGAGTATCGCCCGACACCCTCTGTCGTACTGCTACCGACGCTCGAGTCCGTGCTGTATGGCGCCAACGTCTCGGATATCCTAACACGCTTCACGCATCCAATCCTCGATCTCCTCGCATGGGTGCCATACGGAGTTGGTCACTACATCATCCCGTTCATTGTCGCCGCCTTCATCTGGCTCTTCCGTCCCAAGGAAGCACTCCACTTCTGGGCTAGCGCGTTCGGTTACATGAACCTGACGGGTGTGCTCATCCAACTCGTCTTCCCCTGCGCTGCGCCGTGGTACGAGCTCATCTACGGCCTCACCCCCGCGGATTACACCATCCGCGGGTCGCCAGGTGGACTGGCGCGGATCGACCGGCTCTTCCACTCGAACGGCTACACCGCAGCGTTCTCCAACTCACCCCTCGTCTTCGGCGCATTCCCCTCGCTGCACGCAGGCGCGGCCACGATGGAGGCGCTCTTCATCTCGCACTTCTTCCCACAGACGACCAAATATGTGTTCAGCTACGCGGCGGTGCTGTACTGGGCGACGATGTACCTGACGCACCACTACCTCGTGGACGTCGTCGGGGGCTCCTGCCTCGCCGTCGCATTCTTCTACCTCCTGCTCCCCGAGGAGCTGAAGGGCGCAAATGCGACCGCTCCCCCTGGCGGTCTCAACACTACGTCCTACCGGAGCAAGTACGAGGTGTACGACCTCGAGGAGCCGCGCGGCCGCGGCCGCGGCTCGGCGCTCATGCGGGACGCGGAGGCGTACGACCTCGAGGAGCTCTCGGACCGAGAGTCGGATGAGGAGATGGACATCACGTTCCGGTCGCCCGTCGTACCCGACCAGCCCGCGTCCGCGGTGCCGCTGATCAAGTCCGCCAACGGACGTGCGTCGCCCGTGAAGAAGAGCCACCGGCATACAGCGAGCATCGCGAGCCTGATCCGCTCGGAGGACCGCGGCGAGGAGGGATGGAGCCCAATTGGGGGCTCGTTCGCGTTCCCGCCGCCCACGCCGACGCGGGTACAGGCGGCTACGGAGGAGGGCAAGGGCGCGCGGGCCTCATAGGACTGGGTGGGACAAGTGCGCTGTACATTCCTTTGGTTAATACATTCCTAGTCAATTTACCGGGTCTTCTTTCCTAATGTATCTATCGTTTGGAGCGTAGAGCTAAGTACTCACGCCTTTCCCGTTGACTCCCATTACACGCGCGCTCATGATTTTCACGGATGGCAGCTTGTACAGTATGTATGTCTCCTGGAGCGGGCACGGCGTATACGGCTCGGACACTGGCTACCGCGTGTACAACCGCGAGCGGCTCGTCTCCCGTACACGGGGAACGCGTTTACTTCGCCTGCGAGCAAATCGCGCTCTCCCTCGCCATCGGTTGTGTCTGCCCTGAGCGTCACACGGCCCCCATCCTTATTCCGGCCGGCCCTCTTAGCACAACTACGGGCCATACCTCCACGCCGCAGTAGACTCAAGATATGTTCACCGGGATTATCAGAAATTCCCGTACTACATAAACTCTCGTTTCACAGCATTCATGTGAACTAACTATAGGTCATCCCCATGCTGCACCTTTCTGAGGCTTTGTGTATTCGATCCCCTCTATAGTCTGTGCACTGCTGAGGTTGAGTAGGGAACTCGCGGATGACCAGCGCTCGACTACGTTCCTTCTCCGAGTCATGCCGGGTGACTCGGACAATGTCACACTACACTTTCAAGAACGAACGCAGCGCGACGCGCATATCCCCCGAGCACGGACTGCGGGTCGAACCTGCTTGCTAATTACCCCCACCATTTCGCCGCCATCATGAAGCTCTCCGCAGCATTTTCCATCCTCCTCCAGCTGCGATCGGCCATTTGGGCGGGCTTCGCGCCCACCCTGTCGGCGATCGTCAGGAACCCCTCCCTACTCTGGCACCCGAGCGAGCTCTCGCACACTTTCATGGCGCATGTCTGGAAGGTATACGGGAACGGCGCTGACTTGCGCGGACGGCCCGCCAAGCAGGCCCTCCTCCCCGAGAATGCCACCGGCGTCGTGCTCGACATCGGAGCAGGTACGCCTTCCGAAGTTTGCTCCTTAATTCTCAACTGACCGCTTATCAATCTTGTACACCCCCTACAACAACAGGTCACGGCCATACGATTTTATACGTAGACCCGGCGAAGGTCATAAAATACGTCGCGCTCGAGCCGAATCAGCTCATGCACGACGAGCTCCGCGCGCTCGCCGCGACGAAGGGCTTCACCGAGGCCGCCGGAAACCTCCTGCTGCTCCCCTACGGCGCCGAAGACACCGCCCTCATCACCTCCGCGCTCGGCGGCGCGCACTCAGCGGACACGCTCGTGTGTATCACCACGATCTGCTCGGTCCCGGAGCCCGAGCGCACGCTCGCCGCGCTCGTGCGCGACGTGCTGAAGCCGGGCGGTGCGCTGCTGTTTTACGAGCACGTCCTGAGCCCCCGCGCGGACGTCGCGTGGTGGCAGCGATTCTGGACGCCGGTGTGGAGGCGGGCGTTTGATGGGTGTTGTCTGGACCGGCCGACGCATGTTTGGGTGGAGAGGATGCCAGGTGTGTGGAAGGAGGGACGCGTATGGGGGAACGAGGGCGAGGGCGAGGAGGAGGAGCAGTTGTTTTGGCACCGCGTTGGACACTTCGTGAAGAAGGCTGACTAGTCATAGGCTAGACCTCTGAATCATTTCGCAAACAAGGAACCTGTGGGAGTCGCTGCACCCCGTTTGTTGCTATGTAAATTGATTTGCGTTCAAGCTTTGAAGCTTTGAAGGCTCGGAGCAGGTAAACTGCATAATTATCCGTTCACGAGTGAGGTGAGGTTACTGGTCGCGGCTTCAAGTGCAAACATGATACCTACCATACTTGGTGCTACGGATGCTACTTCCGGATGGTGCAGGTTGACAGCAGTGCCTGTCAAGGTACTTCTACTTGATTGAGACAATATCGCGCCTTGCACAAACCACAGATGCCGCCCAAGCTCATCGCACCTGCCTGCTGACGGACTCTCCCTCCGCCGGTGGTCACGACGCCAGTGCAGACCGAGTGAGGCCGTCAGTGGCGGTACGAGTCGATCGGCTCACGAAGCGGGGATTTCATATTGATTTCATATTCGCGTCAGTCGTTTCAATACGCCTCTCAGCATCCCATGCTCATGTCTTTCCGACGGACCTTGTCAAATACCAGCACCCCGACGCACTTGCTACAACCCTACAATTCGGAGTCTCTCTGCAGTGGACGTTGATGAGACTGCCGCAGCGAACCGAACCTCGCCACCTGCCACTGAGATCTGATTATGCACTCTAGAGCCTGAGGAATCTGTCAACCGCTCTCGGATGGTGCGGTTGTGTGGTTTGGACAGTGTTCAAGCGGGGAAGAGAGCCCCGCGGCCAGCGTCACTTCCGACATCCCGCGTGGCGAACGACGCGAGGCGTGGTGGCGTGGACATCGCCGGCCCTTCGCCGCGCATCGCTCTGGTTGGCCAACGCCATGATCCCTCCCGAACACATACCCGCTCGCGCTTGCCATGCTTGCTGACTAGCGGGATCAAGACAGAACGCCATGAATGCTGAACAGCCCGCCAGACCAGCCAGGGTCTTTGCCATCTGTACTAAAACCCCGTCGCAGGGCCATGCCACCGCAGCCATTCCCCCGCTCATCTCCAGGTCGAGGTAACTTCCCGGCCCCGTCAGCGCTATCGTAGGCTTGGCTCCCTTTCTTGGCAGACCTGTCCGGCGTCGTCACATATCACCCACCGTCGCGCACGGAGAAGCTGCAGCCTGCCGTACCCCACGCTTCTGGCAAGTCCCTCTTCTCTCTTCTCTCCTCCCCTCAGCCGCTCTCGAGCGCCCCCTACCTCTGCATCGTCCGCGATGTCGTCCACGGATACGAATAAGAAGGCTGACAGTGCGACTGCGAGCAGAGTCATGGCTGACGAGGAGCGCGGGTATGCCCTGCAACTGCACGACAAGATGGAGACAGAGTACTTACATCCAGGGTCCAGCCACGCCAGCTCGGCAGAAGAAGGCTTCGCGCACGCCCCGGCGGCCGCCACGCACTCGCGCTACGGGTACAGCGCGGCGTATGGCTACGCCGCGGACAGAGCGCAGGTGTTTTGGGACCGCCTGTGCGGGAAGGGCCGAAGGAAGATTGGGTGGATTGAGAGTTTGCGGAATATTGCCACGGCTTCTCGTGAGTGGTTGGCCCTTTTTGTTGGAGGTGTGCTCAATGACAGGCGACGAGACAGTGTTGAACCTCTTCCTGATATTCATTCCACTCGCGTGGGTGTCGCACTGGGAGATGGTCAGCTGGGGGCACGACACCACCTTCGCGCGTAAGACTCGCATTTCTCTGCTTCGCGTGAGTATATGGCATTGACTCCCCCGCAAGTGTCATTCCTTGCCATCATACCCCTCGAATGCATGTTCGACTGGGGTGGCGAGCAGATGGCGCTATACCTCGGAAAGGACCTCGGGGATCTCTTGATCATCACACTGAACAAGTCAGTTGTGCGAGTCTCTGTAGAGGGGTGTAGTGCTTACACTCTCCCAGTGCGGTCGAAGCGGTCCTGGCGATCATCCTCCTGGCCAAGTGCGAGTACGTCGCGTTATTTCGGGCCATATGGGCATAGTAAGTTAGACACTCATGAACATGCTTCAGACTCCGCCTCTTGCAATCCACTATCGTTGGTACGTATACGTAGACCGGCTGTATACTGCTTTGCTGACCGATGCACGTGTTCGCTCCAGGCGTCGTGATCCTCCATCTCCTGCTCATTCCGGGCACGGCGTTCTTGGTCGGTGGCCACAACATTCGCCACCAGACTCTGCATCCGCACCACACCGACTTGAATCACTCGCTGCTCATGATAGGGTGAGGCTCTTGTCATGACCAATGGATATGCCTGCGCCAGCCGCATGATACTCACGGGCCATTTTTAGCGTTCTCGCCACTATGCTCCCCACCGCCTTTTTTGCTGCGCTGGATCGGGGCGGAAATGCTGTCACCGCTGCTGGTTCCGAAGCCGGCTCCAGTTTCGTCAACGACGTAACCCGGGGCGAAATTCTCAAGATGAGTCGCGGAATCGCAATCATGCTCTTGGTGGTGTAGGTCCCCGCCTCTCGATCTATTACTATGCGCCCCTTGACGTCATGTTCAGATACGTGGCGTCTCGGATGTACCTGCACAATCCTCCCGGCGACAACAATGCGCTCACTGTACCTCATGACGCGCCTCAGGAAATCCGCCACCAGGAGAAAGAGTTGCTCGAAGAAGAACCGCTCGTGAACCCTTGGGCGTGCATGATCCTCCTAGTGATCACCGTCGGGCTGATGTCGGCAACCGCAGAGTTTGTGAGTAACCCCCATGCCTCGCCACCAGGTAGAGAACTGACATTGTTGTAGCTTGTGGAGAGCATCGACGAAGTGCGCGAGACAAGCGGAATCCAAACCGAGTAAGTTTCTGCGCACGGTAGGGTTTATATACGCCAGCTAACGCACACCCGCGCCCAGATGGTTCGGCCTCGTCCTCCTGCCGATCGTTTCCTTCTCCGCAGACGGCGTGGTGGCAGTCTTGTTCTTCTTCCAGTCCATCTACGACCACCTCACGCACCGCGAGATCCTCGTGCCGTCCATGCTCGCGCGCGGCCGCGCGATCGACCTCAGCATCCAATTCACGCTGTGGTGGATGCCCGTGCTCGTGTTACTTGGGTGGTGGACGGAGAAGCCGATGCATCTGCTGTTTGGTGCGTGCCGCTGTATTGGAGTTCTTGGGGGGATCTGCGGGGCGCTAACTAATGCGTGTTGTGGGTGCAGATTATCTCGAGGTCGCGCTGTTGCTCGGGTCATGCTTCTTGGTCAACTATGTAACCGCGGATGCCAAAACCAACTGGGTCGAGGTCCGTCGCCGGATCTGTCTCTTATCCACTGTGATGCTCACGCGATGTGCTACAGGGGTTGATCATGGTCGTATTCTACTTCATGATCGTGAGTAAAACCTGCCTTTAACCTAACTCTGCACCTGCTGAGACGTTCCGCGCAGGCTCTCGTGACGTGGTTCTACCCTGGCCAACCCGAGGTGGCGTTCATGCTCAACTGCGAGGGCACCGTGGCCGAAGCCGTCGCGGGCGGCGACGAAGGCCAGATCGAGCTCGTCGTCTCGGGCGCAGCGGCGCTCCTCAAGCGCGCGCTATAGCTCTTTACACAAGCTTAATTTACATTACAATTACTGACCTAGGCGGGGTCGGAGGAATGGACTCTCGCCACAGTTTGAACGTCTTGTCTGCATCTATATCCAAATGCTGTCTTGTAGTATATGTATTGCTTTGCTTTATCATGACCGAACCTTGCTGGGCCCTCGTCTTTTTAAGCGTTTGGTGTTATGTGCATACCTATCATACTGATATTCAATAAATGCATGCACTGAGCGGATCGTGCATCGGCTGTACATCAGGGCGCCTATTGGTCGACATCCCGAGTCTGAGCAGAGACGGACGTCAACTCGAACCTCGTTCTTCTCTTCCTCCATACCTCCGGCTAGCCTCTGGGCACTGCGCCCTGTACAACAAATGCAATCTCATATGCCATGGGAGACCCTCTCGCGGGAGACGGTTCGCGCGGTAGTCCAGGACCTCGGGCTCGCGCGGTACACCAAAGGCGTCCGCAGGGAGAAACTCGTCCAGCTGCTAAAGGACGTCGAAACGCAAGGACGTACGCGCGTCCGGGCTTATGCGACATGCGTGCTGTACTGACTATGGGCACTGTACGCAGGCGAAGCGGTTATGCAGCGCCTGCAGGTGCAGGCAGATCGGGAACAGGAGCGGGAACGGGAAGGCGCACGCCAGGGGAGCGTCGAGGTAGAGTACACCGGCCCACCGCTCAATGTCAACGCGACCGCTTCGACATCTGGCATGCACCCTGTGGTGGACATCTCCTCGCGCGCGGGGCCCAGTCGTCCGCGCGCCAGCGTGCACTCGAGCCCGAGCTCGCGAGGTGGCGCATCCCCTCGAGCGAAGAAACGGCGCGTTCCTCCTCCGAGCTACGCCGTGCTCTACCAGCTAGAGCAGGATATCAGCGCTCCGTCGGCTGCGCCTATCCCCCTTATGCACCCGGACCGGCCGTTCGAGGGGGTGTTCCTCCCGCCACCACGCCGGGCGCGCGGGGTGTCCGCAGAACATCACTTTCCGGAGTCGGTGTCGCAGGCACGGGGTGTGCACGGAGGCGATGGGGTGGCTGGCGCGTCTAGCTCTGCGATGCGTTTGGACGCGGTGGAGGTGCCAAGGCCCGCGGGCGCGGTAAGGAAACAGTGGAGGCAGGAAGCCGCGAGCAGCAGCTGAACGGCCATTCCTGCCGGACCATGGATTAGGGAGGGGAATTGTGCCATTTTTGCGTCGCGGAGGCAGATGATTCTTGTTGTTGTACGTCCACCTACTCTCCGTATTTGCCGCGCTCACGAAACACCCACTCAGGTACTATGGAAACTTTGTTGTCCTTATAAACTGGTGTATCACTGGAAATATCTATCCGAAATATCGCGAAGGTGTATGTCTCGCACTAGCGTGTTTGGTCTGAGTCGCTGATATATTCTCGGAACCACTCTGGGCCACCTCGCTTCCTGGAGCCGGTGACAGTGAAATTGATGTGTGAATGGATGGTCGCTGAGGCCTAGCAAAAAATAACAGACACGCCTCCGCGTTCTTCTTCCCTTCCATCCGGGTTCGTTGGTTCCGCGATTCTGTCGTCCACCACGCTGTAGCGACCCGACGCTGGCGAAGTCTAACGGTGCATGGAAGCTCCGGAAGCACTAACAATCCTCTCCACCGGACCACACTTGCTGCGTACGCCCCAAAGCCGCAGTCGACAGATGCGCCTTATCTCGGCAGCAGCTATTCCTGCATACACGCTGCTAGAGGCAAGTGGTCAAGTGCGCTGTGATTGCCCGAGTGCAACGCGGAAGCCTGGCTAGTTTCTCCTGAAAACCACGACGGTGGACTCGATCTCTTGTCACCTCATGTCCCCGCGGAGTGCAACCCAGGTGCCCCGGCCTCTCTGTGCTGTGGTCTGTGCGAGCATACGGCGAGGATGCGCTACGGCACAGGGACTTACCTGCGCACTCAAGTAATATAACTAACCCCATTGCAGCAACTGGAGGCCCTGCGTCGCTTCTGTCTGTTTCTCTTCGCGGAGGTGCCCAGACGATGATGGCAGGAACCAACGTACCAGTTAGCCCCCATGATGAGGAGAGAGGGTAACTTTTGGGCACTGTCTGGAGTGGACGACTGAGTGACTGATTCGTTTGCTGTAGGCAGCCGCCGTCCTCTCGGCCATCTTGCGGGGGCAGCACGACTTGGGTCGGGACGAAGTGGGTGGGCATCTTCTTGTACGGTAGGGAGAAAAATCCGTCAAAACCTAGCTATGAGGGGTGGGCGGGGAGCGCCAAGACGGCTTTGAAAGCTTCCTGTGAGGCGCTCTGCAGTCCTGCGCTTTTATATCGAGACTAATCAAGCTTTCCGCTTAGGGGTGAACCTTTTGCTCATTGTGATCCCCGTCGCTTGGGCTTCGCATTGGCTGGTCGATGTCTGGGGCCACGGTATTACGTTCCTGCGTGAGCAAGTTCGCCCTCATCCATTACACTGTACAGAAACCTGCTCATGCGCCATGCACGGGCTCCGGGCAGTATGCTTCATCTCTATCATCCCGCTGCAAAATATCTTCGACCTGTGCGGAGACTATGTAGCCAGGCGCAAGGATCGAGACTTCGGCGACTTTCTCGCTATCACGTTGAAGAAGTGCGTCCCATGTTGCTACCCATCGTTTTTTCTTGCAGCTGACCTAACTACTCATAGCTTGGTGGAGGCGACTTTGGCAGCGATCCTTCTGAAGAACTGCCAGTACGTCGCTTTTCGGTATCGTTGTCCTCAGTCTTCTACGACGACTCGTTTCCGTAGCTTGCGACTTCTTCAGTCGACAATCGCAGGTGAGAGCCTCATCCGGCAACCTGTACATGTATCGCGATTTACCCGGGGGTCGGTCTGCTAGGCGTCGTCATCCTGCACTTGTTGCTTGTCCCTGGCACAGCGTTCTTCGTCCGCGGGAGCAAGGTCTTCCAGCAGATCCTACACCCGCACCACGCCTCCCTTAACCCCTCGCTCTTGATGACTGGGTAAGTCCCCTCCTTTCATCGTTGCTGACGTGACGACTTCCTGATTCACGATGTGCCTGCGCCCTCTGGACAGAGTACTCGCGATCATGCTCCCGACCGCATTCTTTGCCGCGCTGGACAGGGGCGCTGGCGCGAACGGCTCGCGCGATATCTTCGTGTCAGATGGTATGCGTGACTCGTTGTTGAAGATGAGCCGCGGAATGTCGGTGATGCTCCTCCTCATGTAAGCTTCTTCCCAGTGCCTTCCTCGTCGTTTGGGATTGCCGCTCACGCCTGGGACAGATATATCGCGTCGCGCGTTTACAGGCACCTCGAGTGGCCTCCACGCTTTCTGCTATCTAGCAAAGCAAAGTCAAGCGCTGCACCCAACGGATCGTCCGCTACGGAAGCGCCTCACAGTGCTTCAATCAACGAACCCCTTACGGCAGGAGCAAGGCCACCTCCCGCGCCGCGCGACTCTGGGTCCAGCACGTCCGAGAGGGAGCCTGAGGAAGTAGTGGGAGAGCACGCAGATAACTCTGATGAGCAGCTCCTGCACCCGATCGTGTGCGCGATCCTCATCTGTGTGTCTACCGCGGTCATGGGCGTCACCGCCGAGTTTGTAAGTCTCCAGGTATGGGGTGTTTCGAATAGGATCAGGCTGACGCTCTGCCCAGTTGGTACAGAGTATTGATCCCATACGCGAGCGCTTTGACATTCAGGCCGAGTGCGCCTCTCCCCACCCTCATTGTCCAACCAGGCCTGGGCTGACGTGCGTGCGCAGGTGGTTCGGGCTGATCCTCCTCCCACTGGTGTCCTTCTCCCCCGAAGCGGCCGTCGCCGGATGGTGCTTCGTCGCACCCTGGCTAGGGCACGGTGACGAAGTCAAGAACCCTCGCGACACGTCGCTGCTCGCGCACGGACGTCCGATCGATCTCAGCATCCAATTTACGCTCTGGTGGATGCCGCTGCTCGTGCTGTTCGCGTGGTGGACCGGAAAGCCGTTCCACCTGCTTTTTGGTACGTGCCCGGGGGCCGCATTATCGTGCCAGTGCGGGAGAGGGCTGATGGGTAGCCGGGAAGACTACTTTGAAGTCGCGCTGCTCCTGGGGTCGTGTTTCCTGGTCAACTACGTGACGGCAGATGGGAAGACGAATTTTGCGGAGGTGCGTATCGGCGGTGCGACGTGGCTGACGCTTGCAGCTCACATCGCGATTGCGAAATGTTTATTCAGGGTGTGACTTTAATCACATTCTATGCCATGATTGTGAGTGCGCCGGAGCCTTGGCATGATAAGAGAAAGTACTCACAGCGGATATGTCCTCAGGCGACGGCGACATGGTTCTATCCAGGTCAGCCCCAGGTTGGCTTCCTGCTCAGTTGCCCGGGCTCCGTCGCGGAAGCGGTCGCGAGCGGTGTTGGAAACGCGCTAGCCGTGTCTTTGTGAATATGTAGTGGGCTCTGCATACTTGTTAATGCTGTATTTCGGTGCTGTATAGTAGGAACGTCTTTGGCCTCAGGCTCCTGCGAGTTTCGCCACAGTATCTGCTAGTGGGATCATTCGGCGTCGAAGTCGGTCGGATGCGAGCTCGAGCGACCTGCTGCGGTGGATTTCCATCGGGCATTCCGCGAGTAAAATGATCGAGCGGTGTCGGCTTTCGGTCATTGTGGGCATAGCCAGGCCCGCCGGAGTATGCATGGCTGATTCGGATGCTTGGATTTTGACTGGGGCACGGGCGTCAACCTGGCCTCGGCAAACGCCGCCATGCATTCCTCCGCCCAATTGGGCAACTCTCGTCTTCAACCGTAGCCACCACCATCCCCGCTCTTTGTGCGGAGTTCCTACTCCCATACGCGTCCCATTACCTGACGCTTTGGTGAGCCACTCATTTGATCTGGTGACGCCTCTTCTATTGATCTAAAAAACATCACAGGCCAGGATTGCTTTTTGATCCTACCCTTAGCCATCATCGTCCCGCCCACTGTCCTTGCGCCACACTCGACCTCCTATAAAATCCCGCCAACCAAGCACCCACCTGTCGTTCGTCCTCTCTCTTTCTCACCACCCACATAACACTCCCTGACATATTTGACCCTGAAGCCAAATCCACCCCAGTAGCAGCCGGCACCGTTTGCCGAGTGACACACGGCAGCCAACGCGACACAGGCTCTCTTGCAGCAGAACGTGAGAAGCTCTCCCAGTATCTCGCAGCCGTTGTAGAAGACATGGCACACAAGGCAGTCAGGGTGGAACCTGAGGAGTTTCTCCAAGAGTTTTTCCACTCAACAAACGACCGACGTCCCCGCTGGGACTATAACGTGTTCAAGGATATAGAGGGCGCGAAGACAATGACTGAGGCGCAGATTGCGGACAAGTTTGTGAGTTGCATCATTATCTACCCGCGTTCGCGAACCACAACTTTGTTGTTAGATCATCGCAGTCAACCTCCTCAACCTCACTCCCGGCTTTAAGTTAGCGGGGTCCAAGAACAAGCCGGACATAGGCGAAGAGTCTCAACAGAAGATCGATGCCTCGTTTTTCCGAGATGGGTGGCTTCCTGTCGACAACAGGCCGAACTGGGCTGAACAGGCTGTTTCGGTTGAGTTCAAGAAAGACGACACCGCGAATGACCCGTTCGACGACAGGACTAACGACAAGGTCGACGCGGATGCCATCGATTGCAAGAAGGTCCGCGGACAGCTCATTACCTACGCCGAGAAGGTCTTCGAGTACCAACACCGCACTGCCCTCTATATGCTCGTCATCATTGGCCGACGTTTCCGCTCCGTTCGCTGGGACCGATCTGGTGCAATTGTCACCCGAGCGGTGGACTATTTCGAGCGCCCCGATCTCCTCTGTGAGATGCTATGGCACATGGCACATCTCACCGACGAGCAGCTCGGAACCGATTTCACGGCTATCCGTATTCGTCGCGGCGACGCCGATTACAAGCGGATGGACGCGGCTAGCCGTCCCAAGGCGAGGGACTTCGACCACAAGGAAAGCGACATCGACGAGCTACCTGAGTACGACCAGGAGTTTCGGTACGTCCGCACAGCGTTCCTCCGCTCGTTGGACCAAACGTGGCCTCGTTATCGTCTTCAAGTGCCAGACGGCAACGGGACCCGGTCGTTCCTTGTGGGTAAGCCGGCCTTCCAAGCGTCGGGCATGGCTGGTCGGGGCACGCGTGGCTATGTCGCTCTCGACTGTCAAAGCGGGCGCTTTGTGTGGCTCAAGGACGCTTGGCGGGCACACTACGACTTGGTCGAGACGGAAGGTTCTGTGCTTGAGACGCTGAACAAGGGGGGGGTATGCAATGTCCCAACACTGGTGTGCCATGGCGACATCCTCAAGCAGGACACGAAGACGCCAGAGTGGTGGGACAAGAAAAACCGTGACCCCGCAACAACTAAACAACCGCCTTCTGCAGCCCCTTCTTCCGCTCCCCTCGATCCACTGACTACTTGCCCGGCATCACCAGCTACCTCCTCTGTCTCGTCCGCTCCTTCCTCCCCATGTATGCCAGCAAGCCATATACAGCCGTCATCACATAGAACGGCCGTGAAGCGCACCCAATCCGATGTAGAAGATGAAGAAAAGACCGCGACCTCACCGGAAGAGTGCCCCCTTCGGCGGCATATGCACTATCGCCTCGTCGTCAAGGAGGTTGCTATGGACCTGACGACGTTCAAGGATGGACAACAACTACTTTCGATAATCTTTGACTGTGTCATGGGTGAGCACGTAACTTATCTCACGTGGTATCGTTGTACTAACAGACCTCCACAGCTCATTACGAGGCGACGACGAAAGCCAAGATCATCCACCGTGACATCAGTGGAGGAAATATTCTCATACTCCCTAGGGCAAGGTTTGACGGGAGAACTGGCCGAAAGTTCGTGAAGTGGTTTGGCATTCTGGCAGACTGGGAGCTATCCAAGCCGATCTATGAGAAGCCCGCGCTCTCGCGTGCGAGGCAGCCTGGGCGTACGGTATGTTGGACCCCCGGCGTGCCGCTAAATCGACGTTAACGTTGTTGTTCACAGGGCACCTGGCAATTCATGTCCGCCGCGGCGTTATCTGACCACTCCAAGATCATTGGAACTCCCGACGAGCTGGAATCCTTCTGCTACGTTCTGCTCTACAACTCCGTCTGCTACCTCAAGTCAAATTGCATCGACGCTGGGTCATTTATCGAGCTGTTCTTCGACACCTACACTGTCTGCAAGGGCAAGTACCAGTGCGGGCTGAAGAAAAAGGAGGCGATACATACCGGTGAACTTGTGGAAGGAGAAGTGGGAGGCAAACTTCGAAGAATTCGCTTCAGCTCGCCATTGGACACATTCTTCGCTCAAGCATTGGAGTGGTTCCAGGCCCACTACATAGTACAGGCCTACCGTGCCGAGCACGCCCCGCCCCCCGCACCTTCAACACCGCCACAGCCATCTGTCACCTCTCCTTCCATTCAGTCTCCACGACGCTCGAAGCCGGAAGAAGACACCTACTATGACATGGCGGCGTTGGCTCCGGCGGCTGTGGTCCCCGACAAGGTGGTCGTGAAAGTGGCGCGGAAGCCGACCGCAGACGAGGAAGAGAACGCGCTGAAGGTGGCGACCCACGCCCACGTACTCCGCGCCCTATACGATGCAATATATTCCGACGATTGGAGGGTCGAGACGGACAGGGCCGACGGCGACAACGTGCCTCTGGACTTCAGCCCCAATTACGAGGTCGGTCCCCGGCACGGCGCGAGTACCGCCACCTACAAGCGTCGGAAATTGGCGAAAACGGCCGCCGCGGCGCCTTACGAGGACGAGGACGAAGAGGAGTACAGGGACCTCTATCCCCACTGGAATATCGTCCCGGGCGCAAATCCCAGGACTCCCTCTCGGAGACCCAACGTGAAGCACTCCGCATCTGCGTTCGTGTAACGGTGTTCCGGCACTCGGACGACGTGCGGATCCTGTTCTGTCACGCACATCTTCTCATTGCTTTTGTTTTGTTGTAACAGCGCACACTGCTTGTCGTCATCCCTCGTATATCTACTATTATCTCTCCACCGTTACGAACACTTTGCTCTGCCGCAGACTGTCCTCTAGAAAAGGTCTGCATCGTATTCCTGTATCGATCGCGCTACTGCATCCCCGATGTATGCGTTTCTCTCGCCCGTCTGTGCACCATGTTCGCAAATATTTCCTGAAACAACCCTGACTCATTGCACACTCGACACAGCCGATGCGCGGCGGGACTGTGCCGCGTCGCAGCTGAGATCTTGAAGGCGGTGAGGATTACGACCTGTCCTCTTTCTCTTTGGGCACACTACGGCTAAAGGCGTCGGTGCGCTTGCGTCCTGTACCTCGGAAAGGCTAACGGAGTCGCTGAGTACATATGACCTTTCGAGGTGCGCGGTGTGTTCTTCGGGTCTGCAACATTGAGGCAGCCCTCCCCGGCACTGGACCCATTGGCTTGGCAAGTCGCTGTAACAGCCGTAATGAGTGTGCTGCTGCAGCAGTGTCTGACCATAAGTCTTGGCCGTGCTTCGTGAGCGCATGTCGTGAAACTTGAGCGTAGGACCGGGCCGTCCAAGAACGACCAACCAGTACTGGCAGAGTCACTGAGGATAAGGATGGAGAACACGCCTCGCATGCTATAACCCGGGGTGGCTTCCGCACCTTTTTAGCCGCGAGGGGATCGAGCAGTGTCAAAATTCAGCGATCGTGGGACCCGCCAGGCCCGCCGGAGTAAGTAGTAGGAACGCAGCTATGGCTCATATGCATGGCTCAGTCGGATCTTGGCTGGGGCACGGGCGTCGACCTGGCCTCGGCAAATGCCGCCATGCATTCCTCCGCCCAATCGGGCAACTCTCGTCTTCAACTGTAGCCACCACCATCTGCGCTCTTCGTTCCGAGGCCCTATTCCCTTACACGTTCCATTGTCAGCCGCTTCGGTGATTGACTCATAATCCGATGACACGTCTCCCACTAATCTAAAAACCTTCGCAGGCCAGGATTGCTTCTTCAGCCCACCCTCAGCCATCATCGTCCCGCCCACTGTCCTTGGGCCACACTTGACCTCCTATAGAACCCCGGCGAAGCACTTAAGCACTGTACGTTCTCTTCCTTACTGCTTCATCATGGACTCCTCTGATGTCGAATCCACTCCTATCTCGTTCGGTTCCTACAGAGTCCACCACGCGACAGCACCTGGACCTGGTTCCCTCGCCGCAGAACGCGTCTGTCGTTCACAGTATTGCGCAGCATCTGCAGAAGACATGGCTCACAAAGCCATAAGACTCAATCCCAAAGAGTTCCTTAAGCGCTTCTTTCCCTTGTCCCCCTCGTCCTCTCCATCTGCCGACCTCGAAGCCCGAGTAGAAGATCGACCGCGCTGCGATCATAATGTTTTCCGAGAGCTGGAGGATGCAGAGAACATGCTGGAAGCGGAGGTTGCTGCCCTATTCGTACGTCTACTGCTCAGAGTGGCTTATAATCCTGCTAACGGTTATGCTTTAGATCGCTGCGGTCAATCAGCATGACCTGGCTCCTGGGCTCAAGTTGTCAGAATCCCAAGAAATGCCGGACAAGGGCGACGGCTTGAAACTAAAGATCGATGTCGCCTTCTTCCCACCAGAACGCACTTACTCGGATGGCCGTCCTCATTGGGCGGACCAGGTCATCGCCGTCGAATTCAAGTCTCACAAAACAAGTCTCGACCCATTCGATGATCGCGTCGACGGCAAGGTCGACGCTGACGCCATATCGCGCAAGAAGGTCCGCGGCCAGATCATCCATTATGCCGAACAAATCTTCCGATACCAACATCGCACCGCACTCTATATGCTGCTCATCATCGGGCGTCGCTTCCGCTTCCTCCGCTGGGACCGATCTGGCACTATCGTCACGCGAGCGGCGGACTATTTCGAGCAACCTGACCTCCTCTGCAAGATGCTGTGGCGCATGTCGCAACTCAACGAAGAGCAGCTTGGCTATGACCCGAGCGCCATTCGCATCGACCGGACGGATCCCGACTATCTTCGCATGAACACGATCGCACTACCCGTCGAGACGGATGCCGACCACATGGAGCGTAAGCTCGATGACGACATGCTGGACGATGCGCCCGTCTACCGCTACGTCCGCGACATGTTCCGCAGGTCACTGCACCCCGAATGGCCTCGGTATCGCCTCGAGGTCAAAGACACGGACAGTGGCGAAACTCACAGCTTCTTTGTCGGAAGGCCTATCTTTCACGCGCCTGGCATGGCGGGTCGGGGTACACGGGGATATGTTGCTTTCCATCACGAAAGCGGCCGATTTGTGTGGCTTAAGGACG
>MNAD01001258.1:0-16109 GCA_001895945.1 Trametes pubescens | reverse complement strand
TCTCGGAATATGCGAGGCGGCCGGTCTCGGAGGGGAATGTTCCGCTCAACGCGAGCCTTCATATGATATATTGAAATGGCATACTATCAAAGCTCCGTGCAAGCTTTCGACAACGTCTCCAGGAGATTTTGCCCTCGTAGCACCGCATAAGATGTTGCAAAAGATATCAATCAGACCTTTTCGCGGCTCGGCTCGCAACGACATTGGCGTGACCTCCCGGCGATCCGTTCCATCAATCCCTCTTGAACATCGACCAGCGTCAACCGCCTCAGATCGTGGCCACCTTAAGTTGAGTTGGCGGTGTACACAACAGGCATTCCGACATATCGTACTGTCTGATAATGGTGAGCATGGGCATCATTTTGTCCCAAATTGTGGCTTTTGGAACGATATCTACCGACAATCGTCCAAAGTTGCTTACGTAATGGCTGAAAGGATTCGTATTTCCTGGGAGAAATGGCGTCCGATATTGCAGGCTGCCCGTCGTGCTAGAGTCTGACGTCTAGCATAGATAAAAATGACACTCCCGCGATGAGAGAAGAACGCGGCGTCAAGTCAGCTTCCGACTCTGTACGTCAGACGCCAGCAAG
This sequence comes from Trametes pubescens, assembly GCA_001895945.1. Taxonomy (NCBI): domain Eukaryota; kingdom Fungi; phylum Basidiomycota; class Agaricomycetes; order Polyporales; family Polyporaceae; genus Trametes; species Trametes pubescens. Next base: position 15,519 of record MNAD01001258.1, on the reverse strand, counting down.
TACTGGGTGTTCCGCTATAACGATTTTTGGTGCATTTTGCTTCTTGGGGTTTTTATTGACATAGCGGGGAGTAAACATCTCTTTCGTGGCATATTCAAGGGAAGGTAGTTGCGCTAACTCATCTCAAGACCAGGACTAGAGTAGACCGAAAGATTCGGCCCGTAGTTGGGTCCCCNCCCCCCCCCCGTCAAACGCTACAATAGCACGAGACTCCCAGTATTCTCCCTGCCTGTACGCGCCTCAACCTCTGACGGGGTGGTTCAGCTACGTCAGGTATACGCCCGGGAGCCCTAGTAAGGATCTCCGATCTGAAAGCTTATATTGTGGCTGACAACTTACCAGCTTGTGGACTTGGCGAGACCTGTTCTTCCACGAAGGCCGTCGGATTCATCGTTTTCGAAATATTCTCGTTCCTCTGGACCTCTCATGATGTCATCGGAAACGTCGCGCTCGCTACACTCGCTGGCGGTCCCTTCGGCAGTGCGTGCGCTCATAGCATCTTCAGTGACGTTCGCAACTCACGCACTGTCCTATGATGTGCAGGCTGGTATTACTTTGGTCCGCGCGAGCAGGGTATGATGGTGAGTGCTCGACGACCAACTGGCCCTTGTTGTCTCTCTGCTGACCGTACTGATCAACTGTTACCGCCTGCTAGCCTGCACATCCGACGTTGTCCGCATTCATCCGTGCCTCGACCCTCTCACTAGGCCCAATCGCCTTTGGCTCTCTGATTGTCATGCTGCTCGAGCTTGTCAAGATACTACTAAACATGGCACACAACAGCGCCAACGCTGATGGCTACCGTGCGTATACTACTCCTGCTGTTGCTCGTAGGCGGTTTCGGCGGGAACTACTATGTTAACTGGATGATCTAGCGGTCGAGGCGTGCCCGGCGCTCTGCGCGAAATGCTTCATTAGATGCATCGAGAGCGCAGTCGAGTACTTCAACATATGGGTGCTGGCTTGCTGCATGATTGACAGGCTGTGGCGGTGCTGAGCGTCGGTTCGGTAGATATGCGCACATCGAGATTAATACGCGCCCAGCCATCGCATGGCCGGCGCGGTGTGCGCAGCGTGTGGCCCTCCCTCCCCCTCCTCTTCATATTGTAATCCCCTTTTATTTCGGTCCGGACTACTGCTCTCCTGATACCTCATACTACTGTGCCCGCGGTGGCTTCGGCTGCTGCAACCCCCCCCCCTACATATGACCTAGCGACCCCCCTGCGCTCTTCCCGTAGACACCCGTGCTGTATTGCCTACCATAGGGCTTGGCCCTCGAGGGCAATAAACGAGGATACAAAGAAAGAAAAGAAAAAAGAGATTAATACGTTCACCAGAACGCTCCGGGGAGCTTGTTGCTGAAGCCAGCGAATAGCTTTGTACGGAAAGCCGTGCACCAGTGCCGCGAAGGACTCCTGGCGCCTGTTCAAAGGCCGCGGTATTGATGCGCTCATCAACGACTCCCTCGTCGGGTGCCGGGGATGAGTGAGTAGTTCTGGGCCGTCTTCGACGACGCGAAATGCTGACCACTGTGTCCTAGCGCTCACTTGGGGTGCCTACGCGATCGGCCTGCTCTGCTCGCTATTCGCGTACCTCTACCTTCGTTGTGAGTGGATCACGCTCGTACACAGCCAACCAACGATTTCTCATACCCGCTTCTCACGCCAGACACGAGACACGCACCCCTCGTACAACGTCGATGGACAGTACACCGCGCCCGTGCTCGTCTTCGCGTTCCTCATCGGCCTATAATGCTGTACGTCACCCTGCCTCCCATGCATTTCACGCTCGTCGCTACCGGTGCTTCTCTCGGCAGCGCTGACACTCTCTTCCACGATCGAGGCGGGTGTATCCACTATGTGCGTCTACCTTACGTCCACTTACCGAAGCTAGAGAAGCTAACATTCCGGCAGCTTTGTGGGCCTGGGAGAGGACCCACAGGTGCTCGCGATCCGTGCGCCGCCTCTGTTTGCGGTGGGTCACGGTCCGCCCTGCCGTGGGCCAATCACGGCGATGCTGACTAGTGACATTCGCGCAGATGATCGCGTCGACATACCCACAAGTGGTCCAGGGCGTGCCGAGGGTGTAGAAGGTTTAAGGCTGAGCATAGGTCTGGATCAGCCGTAGGTTCAACCTATATTGACCTGGATTCGTTCCTATAGACGACCGACCTGCAGGTCATTGACCGTGCAGGATAGGTCATGCCTGAATCTAGGTCGGAGTTCCCCGAAGAGCGGTGACCTACTGCTGACCTACTGCCGGTAACCGGCAATGATCTACAAGAAATGACACCGCTGGGACATGCTAGGACACCTCTGAGAGACATTTGTAATATGTGTATCATATACACACAATAAAACACAATATTTGCGATGCGAGGCTTTGCGAGCAACCGTACATTTCAAGCTCAACAAATATAGTAAGTAATTACTCGAAGTAGCGGAGGAAGGCGCCCGGACTCTCCCCGCCGGCCGAGGACGAGTCTACACTCTCTAGATCAGGGATCGGGTCGCCATTGGAGTCGATGTCGAAGGCATCTGACCCCGCAACAGTCACGGGCGGGACCGAGTAGCGTGCGCGTGGCGGGGAAGGAACCGTGTCGAACACATGCTATGGGTCCCGTATTGAGACGGTCAGTAATATTCATGCCATCGGACTCAGGCGACTGACTCACCTCTGGGAGTGCCTCATGCAACCAGTCCGCTATGGTACGGAGCTCATCATCCACGCGCTCATCCGGCTCGGTGCCCAGTGCACCCTCAATCAGGAGCCGTGCGAGCTCTCGAAAGTCGTTGAGATCGACCCCCGATGCGCCTTCTGTGAATGCGCGGTATCCGAGCGCGATTGTGAGCAAATACTCGCGTTGGTCGTCCCAGATGCCGAACTCGTCGAGGACGGGTCCCTCGATGAACGTGATCAGCCGATCGAAATGGCCGGGCATGAGCTGCCCATGAACACTCGCAGTCGGAAGGAGCAGCTACAGGAGAAGTGCATCAGCTGCAGATCTTTGCCGGCGAGCTACAGAACAAGTATGAATCACTCACCGTAAGTGTTTTCTTGCGGTCCACAGTGTCCTGGATGAGCAAGGTCACCCAGGTGATGTTGAGGTACGACCGGCTCTGGATCGCGTCGGCGTAGAGGTAGAGATCGGGAGGGGGATGGGGCATATCGTATGCGCGTGCGAGCGAGGGGAGGGGGCGGTTCGCAAACTTGTGAGGCAGATTGAGCGGTGTATCGTGTTTGACGTCCGCGGGTGAAATGGGAATTCGAGGAGTCGGGGTTGTCGTACGGAACCACGGCGGGCGGTGGGTGCGGACCGGGGATGCCAGGCCAAGTTATCGATGCCCTGAACATGCTGATGCATGCTCAGGCCTCCTGGCCGAGTGAGACAACAGGGAACATCTACAAAGAAACATGAGCAGATGGTCAGTAGCACGTGTAGCGCAGCTCACAAAGACTTACGGGTCGGTGAGTAAGCGTTTAGCTGGATTTGAGGGGCCGCGATGGAGGCGTGGTGATAGCAAGAGCAGCCGTGTTCTGACGAACTAGGTAAGAGCACAGCCCCAGATAGTAGTGCGATGTCAAGCGGAGTGCAGTCGAGAAAGGATGGGGGAGGCGAATGTGCTAGGTCAGAGGAGTGGACAAGGTTGTCTGGTATGAGCGTGCTGGCAGCAGGAAGGCTGGTCAGTGCGTGGGCGGGTTGGGCAGAGCTTCTGCGTGGGAGGAGACCTGTCGAACTACACAGCGTCCACACAGACGCCCACACATCCGGTTCCCCAACCCTGCGCCTGCCCTCCTCCCCTCCTCTCTGCCACGTCGCATGCGTTATCTCGCATCCGGTACGTTCTCCGAGCCCAAATCACCTCGTGTCTCCAATATTCGACCGCTATCTCACTCTGCGTACCTAGTTCGACCTTTTCTTGTGGCCTCCTGGACCTCTCGGCCGCCTGGACGACGACACACACCGTCGGGTGATATTTTCATGGCCTTGGTGAGTAGTCATGAGGTCCCGATCGTCATTGCGCAACTCTGCGGGGGCCGCAGTGATTTCTAATGCTTGTAGCAGCTTGCATGTGCAAGATGACACACTCGATGGGCTGCCCCGGTCGCAGGGTGTGCCGTACAACGTACATGAACCGCGACTCATACAGAAGGTACGCTAGTCACCCAGCATCGCTCGGGTACTACGCACGTCTCACACATCCACCCAGCTGCTCCTCTCGCACGCGCTCGCATGCCTGCCGAACCGCCCACCAACACCACTTCCAAACGCCGGCGCGCTGAGACGGAGTCTCACAGCAGTGATGTCTCTGGCGCGAAGGGGAAGGGGAAGGCCGCCCCTCGTCCATCTGCAGGACGTGGCAAACGTCGCAAGGCCGCCGACGACTCCGACAGCGACTCCGATGCCCAGGACGCCCCCGAGCCCAACAACTCCGAGCACGACGTCGAGCCCGATGTCGTGCTCGGAGAAGACGCTGCCGAGCTCGAAGCCGAGGTCAACGAGGCCGCCGCCAACGCTCAGCCTTACAAGCTGACCGCGGAACTCAAGCGGGCGAAATGGGCCAGGAAGAGCCGGGGCAAGACTCCCGAGCAGGCCTTAGGTACGTGCCCCCATCATTGGGCTTTCATCGTGCTGACATTTTCCGTTTCAGCCGAAACGATGAAGCAATGGCGGTCGGTCCATTACGACCACTACCTGGCCCCCGCCGTGGTGCTGCCGGCGCAACCAGGGGGCCGCATAATGCACAAGTTTGTGTGCAAGTTGTGAGTGCACCCCCACGCCGTCTATACTAGCACCTGGACTAATCGATCACACGTCTAGCCACCCCAGCAAGGCCGTGCTCCGTGCGGACTACGAGGACTCTACGACAAACCTGAAGAGACACGCTGAGCTCTGCGACCCTCCGGAGACCCCCGCGACGGAGATGATCACTGCGTACGCTAGCGGCGTGTCATACTCGCCCTCGCGTATGAGGTACCTCATCGCCATGTGGTGTGCCCGTCGCCATCGCCCCTTCTCCATCGTGGAGGATGAAGAATTCCGCGAGATCCTCCACATGCTGTACCCAAAGGTCAGCTTACCCTCGCGGTTCACCGTCTCGCGCGACATCCAGATGATCGTGGAGGACTCGCGCGACCGCGTGAAGGAGCTACTTACGGTCGGTCCCCGCATCGCTCTCCATCGCGACAGGCTACTAACTGCGCATTATTTAACAGAACGACATCAAGAACAAGGTCCATCTGTGCGTCGACGGATGGACCTCGCCCAATGTCATCTCCTTCCTCGGTATCACTGCCCACTGGTACCAGGACGGCGAGATTCAGCACATCATATTAGATTTCATCAAGTATGTTCGCTTACCGTCGCAATCCACTCGTCCTTACTTACGTACTCTTTCTGTTTAGGTTAGATAAAGCACATACAGGTGCATACCTCGCAGAACGGCTCAACAACTGTCTCCGTGCATACGGCCTCGAGGATCGCGTACGTCTGCGATGCACATTCTTTGTATACCTGCCACTGACTCGCAGCCTATCCAGATCTTGTCGATCACCTGCGATAACACCGAGAATAACACAACCATGATGAAGGAGCTTCAAAAGCTCATCCCTCAGATCCGCGGCGTCAAGGTTCGTGTACGCTGTTTCGCACACGTCTTGAACCTCGTCGTGAAGGTATGTACTTTCTCAACGCTGGAGGACTATCGCGCTGATGACACGATGAATGTATTCCAGGCTATTCTCTCGCCATTCGATCGTGCTCGATCACGCCGCCGCAAAAGCAGTCAGGAAGAAGAATCCCTTACAAACCTCGATGATGACGACGACGGCGACGAGGATGACGAGGACCCCGGTTCAGATGAAGAACTGGACGACACTCGTGAGGCTGCGGATGAGGCAATGATCGACGCGCTCGAGGATGACGAAGTCGACATCAACCCGCAAGACGTCATTGAGGGCCAGGTCGCTGTCCAAAAGGTGTGCACTCGACTCATTATTCCACGCAAGGACCTCCTGTACTCAATTAATTCTCTCCCAGGTTCTGAAGCTCTCGACGAAGGTCTGGAACAGCCCGTCGGTGCGGGCAGAGCTGTCACGTTTGGTCAGCAGCGAGCCCGACCTCAAGAGCGAGGTACTGGTACGCGCAGTCAAGACGCGCTGGAACACCGTTACAGAAGTACTGGATCGCGCCCTGAAGATGCGCAACGTCCTCGGCGGGCTGTGCGACAAAGTAGAGTTCAACAAGCGCGACGGGGTTCGTCTGCGTCGGTACATCCTGTCCGACTCGGAGTGGGTGATTGTCAACGAGCTCCACCAGCTGCTCATGGTGCGTACACTTCCACCAACCTCGTCGCACATGCACTATGTAAACCGTCTATGTCATTTACGCAGCCGTTCCTGTACGCGACGCGCAAGATATCGACCTCGGGCCGTGCGCTGGTGCACGAAGTGATCCCGTACTTCGACCTGCTCACGGAGCACGTCGAACATTTCAAACACAACACGCAGCTCAGCGACGCTGTGCGCGCCGGCGCGCAGAGGGGGCGTGCCATTCTGGACAAATACTATTCCCTCACTGACGACAGCATCGTGTATCGCATTGCGATGAGTGAGTTAATGTACAGGTTTGCCGACATCCCCCACTAACCAAGTTTGAACCGTATTCCATCCTCGCTACAAGACAGGATATTTCCGACGCCTCTCCTGGGAGGAAGAGTGGATTGAGGAGGCCACCGCGATCATCCGCGACGAATGGAAGACGCGCTACAAGCCCGCGGCCCCTGGCGCTGCCCCTCCTGCTCCTGCCCCCGCCGGCGCCCCCGTGCCCCCAGTTGCATCGGGATCGCAGCAACCTGCGCCTGGACATCGTAGTGCACAAGCTGCGGCGCACACTCCCGTAAGTGTTTGGATTAACATTGTATTAAACCTAACGTTGATCCAAAACATTGTCTAGCTCCACGCTCAGTCTTCTGAAGAGATGTTCGTGTCGCTCTCCTCAAACCGCACATCTACCAACAGCGACCACGACCCTCTCGAGACCTACCTCGAGGACCCGCCCCGATCCACCATCGACAACCCGCTCAACTTTTGGAGCCTCTTCTATGACTCGGCAGAGCCGGACAGCGCTGATCGCGCTCTCGCCACCATGGCTCTGGACTTCTTGTCCGCACAAGGTACGTTTGCGTGCTTCTGTCATCTCACACCGTGTGCTGATCATCATTCCTGCCTAGCATCTTCCACCGACGCCGAGAGAGCGTTCTCGCGCGGCCGCTTGACCGTCCCGCGGCTGCGTCACTCGCTCTCTGATGAGTCTGTGCGCGCGGGTACGCTTCTGGGCTCTTGGGCACGGATCCCGACGCTCGTACCGGAGAGAGCAACCATCAAGCTCATCAAGAAGTCGTTGCGCAAGAAGAAGCAGGACGATGCAGCTGTCGCGGGCTCTTCTACCTCTGCGCACGATGTCGGCGCTGCTCCGGGGGGTGCAGACGTCATCGAGTTGGAGTAGTTGGCTAACATCTTTTAGAATTTCTCGTGTTTTCCATTGTTCCCTCCTCCGTCCCTATTTGTTCTCTGTAACCAAGTCCGCGCGCGCGTTTTGTGATTGTATTAGACTCTACCCATGTACTGTGATGTGTTTGTATTGTGGGGAGTGACCTCTCCCACCCATATGCGTACACCCGACACTTTGTCTCGGCCGCGATGTGCCCACCTCAGCCTCCGCTGTAATGGGCCCGTCTCTGCCCACACCTACCTCCGCTTTCCTGCGCGACCTATGCCCGCTCTCCGCCCGCTTCTGCCACCGTCGTTCGGCGTGATTCGCGCCCGGCCTCTGCCTGCGGCCGCCGCTGTTCTGCACAACTCGCACCCTGCCTCGGGCTCGGCCTGCACCCCGCCGTGGCTCACCGGTGGGCACCTGCGCGTGTGACCACCGCTGGCCTCTGTCTGTATACGCGCGCATTGCGACCGCAGCGTCCAGACTCTGCGCTGCCTCCACCGCAATGTCTCCACTGCACCTTGGCCCCCGCCATGATGCGCCCGCCCCGCCTCTGCCCACCTCAGTCCCTGCCGTAATGGGCGCGCCTCTGCCTCCGCTGTTCCACGCGACTGGTGCGCGTGCGCCATGCCGTCTGCTACGTCAAGGCACAAGTTCGTGCACGTCCCCTACCTTGAAGCGCAAGTATGCGCATGTCCGCTATGTCAAAGCGCGACTATATCAAAGTGTAAGTGTGTGCAAATGTGCGCGCACGGTCCGCTACATCGAACTACGAGTGCGCGCGTCCCTGCTACGTCGAAGCACGAGTGTGCAGGTGTCCATTATGTCAAAATACGACCCATACACTTTGAATTATAAGGTATAACACCTCTGTGAGTGTCTATGTATTGCTCAAAGTATAGGTACCTATCAAAATACATAGGTACCTGAAGTTTATAGGTTATCCTATAGGATTCTACGTAGGTTGTAGGTACGAATCAATAGGTTCCGGACAATCACCGATTTGACCTACACAAATCTAGGTCAGAGTGCTGAGCAGGTGAAAACCCGTAGGTTCGAATCCAAATCACCTGTAAATCGACCTATGCTCAGCCTTAAGAAGGTTGCTGCGAAGTGTCGGGAGAGAGGGCATGGTGCCTCATAGTAGTTGCATTTCCGTTACACGGGGTGAACGGTAACGGAACGGTTCTGCATGAAAGCACAAACAACGCAATCATAGCGCATCTTCTCGTCGAACATAGCCGTCAGCTTTCATTGAATTCGAGCACTGGACCCTTCGCATCCCACGCGCGCTGCCAAGTTGCGCTACCATGGGTCTCGCGAGCATCTTTTGCCTAGACATCGATACCGCGCACCCGCGCACTGGTAAAGGAGAGCAGGGGATAGCAACATGACATTGAGAGCACTTCAAGCAGCGAGATTACAGTATACAAATACACTGATTCGGAAAGACGAGATGACAAGAATTCAGCAATTTTGCTGGAATTGGGTGCAAGCGCGGGAACAGGCAATCCTTCTTAACCTGTTGTACCTCCCACGTCGCATGCTTCGCGCACGAGACACACTACTCTGCGTCACGGTCGGATCGGTTGATCAAGACTACCTGCGGCGGCTTCGGCGTACCATTGAGGAGCTTGATCGCCGCCGCTTCCTCTGGACGTGGCCAGCGGAACGCGTGGTGGCCTCGAGAGGAGGCTGAGGGGCAGTCCGTCCACACCATCATTTCTTCTTCGACTGTAACCATCAGGATATAGCGCGTGACGTTCTGGTGTCTAGTGTAGCTTGGGAGGAGTTTGTTCTGGCCCTATTGAAGCCGCGGAGCATACACAGTTAGTATATAACAAAGTTGAAGACGTATGAGCACTGACATGGCGGGAGGTAGGCCCAGAAATTCTGGCGCGTATGCCCTTGAGCACTTCGAACTGTCGGGTGACGCCATCCGCGCACTCATAGCGAACAGGGGCCGGGAGTTTGTCTGCGATCACGTAGACCTGATTGAAACCAGAACGTAAGACCGTTGCACCAGACAATGCAGGTGCTGAGCTCGCACCTCCGTGCCGCGCGGCAAGGCCTCGCCAGCTGAGGGGACAGCCGGGCCCCCTTTCGTCAATGATATCATGTGCGGCTCGACAGAGTTAGCACCATCTACGGTAAGCACCGACTTTCTCCGGGTCTGGGTCAACCGCGTTCTGAAGCGATACAAGACGCCGTTCTGAGAGTCGATGACACTTTGACCTGCGTACTTCAGAGATAAGTGAGGATAAGTTGAACCATGTCGTTTGAGAGTGCGGGACGTACCGTGGTCGGACTGGGGGGTGGGAGGATGATTCTGTAGATGGTTACGAACATCCCTCGAAGAAAGTGCGGTGCGCTAGCATCCTCCTTCAAAACAAGCCACGCCCTAGGGACGCTATCTGGGTTTGGGGTGATCTACAAGTAAGCCTCTCCTCAGCTCAGATCCCCAGAGCGTGGAAGTAATGTTCAACATACTGGCCAATAGCCCTCAGGACTAAGCGAAAGATTACTGCCTAGGCGACTGACAGTGCGCGGAGCCTGAGCCATGTCCTGCGGAGGATGGTGGGCGTGCGGAGCCTGAGCCATGTCCTGCGGAGGATGGTGGGCGTGCGGATATTTGAAGTACGAGAGGGCGAGTATCGCAAAGCCTGTAGAACACCTGGAGAGATTCGTGACGCTGATGCCTCATTTTATAGCTGGCCAGGTGCGCGTCTACGAAGTGGCGGCACTCGTTTCGCTGCAAGCCGATGGAAGCATCTGGCGGAGGGGAACAGGATCAGCGGAGTCAAAATTCACGATGATACAATTGTGTCTGACCTGACTTCGCACCCTGTATCTGGGAGCCATGAGGCCGTAGCCGAGGAGTTCCTACAGTGAGTCAAACAGTCAATATCGGGACCGGACGATCCCACGGCGCACACAACTGAGAACAGTGCTATGGAAGATCCGGTGAAATGGGCCTTTCGAGAATGGAGCAATTGCTGGAGGTCTCCACACGGTCCTGTCACATGCAAAGTAGCGGAGACCTCCAGGTTTCAGGTGGCCAACTGGTCGACCGTGACCGGATTTATTACGACACGTTCCAAACGCAGGCATAGATTTGTAACGTGAGTCATGATTCTTGTACAAATGACGGTGTGACAGAGAAATCCGAGGTATTACGCCGGCGCAGCAAAGTTGCTATCCAACAGCAGAGATGCGAGAGCACGTTACTTGATTTGCAGATACCGGCGGATGAATGAAACTATCGAGTAGCCGATGTCGGTGGTGTTCGCCCAGCGCAGCGCGCGAGTGAATAAGGAGATAGGGGGGGACCGATGGGTGTTCCAACTTGACTGGAACTCGGGGCTGAGTCGACTCCAATACAGATCTGGGTTATCGATGGGGCCACGGTCCCATGAAAGGGACACGCATGAATCGAGAGTATCTGGAGAAAGTCCTGCTAGGATATCGCTGAAGAAAACGAACGCTTCTTCGGCCGACCACTGATCGTCGATGACGTGCGTTGTCATCCTGCTGATCAACGGCGCCAGAAGAGGGATGAGCGACATAGCCTCCTATGCATTTGTGAGCGGAAATCGGTGGTGGAAGTGTGCACTATGGACTCGCCTTGAAGTAACACAGATAGAGGTTGCCCATGCACGCAACGTCGAAGGCGAACGGGTTGTAATATTGTTCGCCTTGTAACACATCTGCTGGATGGTATGCTCCCTTGCCCTCGAATGCCTCGTACGAAGGGCGGCGATATCTCTTGAGAGAAGTGTCGAGTGGTATTTGCAGCGATAGGTCGAAGTCGAATAAAGCGTACTCCACAGCTGGAGACTGAACATGCTCGCGCAGACGTCGAGTGCATAGATCCGTGGGCGACTTGTTGCAGTACCAGTTAATCACGATATTAGACTGGTCTATATCCTGTGTCGTCGTCAGAGATATCAGACTTAAATAGTGGGTGTACACCGACTCTGTGTGCTATGCGGTGGCGATGAAGGAAGGCCAATCCCTGTGGAGGAGAGGAGGTCGGCATTAGAAGATATCGTATGAAACCAGTGGTCACTGACCGACAGAGTGCAACGGATAAACGTCATGACTTCGCGGATAGTCTCGAGTTCCTTGGGAGAGAAGCAGACATCCCACCTAACAACAATCCATTGTTAGCTTAGAAGAATATAACACAAGTGACTCGCACATTGGCATGGCGACAAAAGCAAACCAGTATGGAGAGCCTATGATTGCTGTGGGAGGCAGTACTCCAATGAATGCATCGCTGTCGTATAGCGACTTGCACTCGGCTAGGTATTTGTAGATCTTGTGTTCCATGGACCCTTTGTCTACCAACTTGATGACTAGGTCACGCTGCTTGTCGTCCTGAGCGCAAGCGAACCTAGACTACAGGATACGTCAGACAAAGGGCGCAACGGTGTAGTGGTGCCACTGACCATGAGAAAGAGCCCCGGCGGTTTTACATGGGCACAGCGAAATGCGAAAGGACGAGGCGCAATCGTCACCTCGCTCCGCATGGCCCAAGTACCGGTATCGCGTAGTGTGCAAAGATGTATTCCGAGCGCCGCCAAGGGACGTCGATAACCTTCCCAGACAGGTTTCATGTCATGCACGACATCGACATGAGCTTCAAGCAGATCAGCCACAGTCTCCGTGATTAGCTGTAGACGAATCGTCAGTGCGCTATGACAACCAGCTGACGGCCAAATGGGAAGGCTCACTTCGGGTAGCGGCTCCTTCTTCTCGGCCAAGAAATCAAGGTCATTCTCGAGGTCGTGTATAGAACAGTTCTGCGCGCCTGCAGTCGGCTCTGCAACAGTGATGGTCCCCATACTGGTGTGTGACCAAAGAACGAAGTGGGCGAAGAACGAAGAAATATGTCGTGGTTGAAGTGACTGTGTATAAGTTGAACGCGCGAGTTCGCGCGAGCACCCGTGGGATATTCAACCACAGCACTGCCACCGTCGCGCACATGGGAAAGCTACCAGGAGACGCTCAGCGCTCAGCCAGGGTAGCCGCGCGAGAGATGAGCTGCGGCAGCTCATCTCTGAGACGGATTTTGCTCCGCTACGACACGGAAAAAAATTTGAAACAGAAGGCCATCACGCATGTCCCAAGGTGAGCACCAGACGAAATTGACGGTCTTGATCGTAGTCCATCCGGACCGTCAACGCGCTCAACGACTCGAACAGTTCGGAGGGTCACCCGACCAGCCTGTGACACAGCGAGGTCTCCCTGTGCCATAAATGATGCCGACAGAAGCCTGGTAAATTTCGGTGTTCTGCTTTACATTGAAGTGGAAGAAAAGGAGCTGCAGCGCAGCCGCGGCATAGTTTGGGGAAATCGATGGAAAGAAGCATCACTGTCGGCTGAGAACAAGGTCACTGCCTATACGGACCAACAGCTTATGTTCCTGTGCACGAGTGACTCATAGGAATTAAAATTGCGTTGTTGTCCGTGCTAGAGAAAGCTAGCCGCGGAATCCAGTTACGAAAGCACGATGTGGCCCAGGAATGCCAACAGTTGCAGACATGTTTTTTCTATGTGCTCGGCATAGGCTCGTAAACCAGCCTCACGTTCGGGGGCGGAAGACAATTTTTCCTCCCGAAGCAAGGCTGCCGTTCGTGCTGAGGGTTGGCGAGCGCCCCGTGGTCCTTGTATTTCGAAGCAACGCTGTCAGAGGTGCGCAGCTCCGCAGACCGTGTATCAGACGACGACGGAACGCCGGCCATATATCCCGGACAGCCGTGAGCACCAACACATCGCGAAAACCGGGAACTAGGCCGTCGGAATCGTGTGCGGGCACCGCTCCTGGGCTCGTACCGCATCGCGGCGGCTGCGTGTCATGGGCCATGGACCCCTCCGAAGTATATTTCTGTGCTATTATGATGACGACTTGCTTCGGACGCGAAGCGTCCAACGGCCTGGTGATGTCGGACCTTCTGGGTGATACGGTAGTCCCGGATCCGGCACCTCGCCAGGCTCGCCTGTCTATCTTATTGTTCCTGAAAAAGGACAATGAGCGCAGGGTCTGGGGCACACAAGCACGGGTATGCTGACTGGATACCGTGATACCGCCGAGTGCTGGGACACTGCCGGCTGAGCGGTGCCACACCAGGGCGGCGGCGTAAGATGTGTAGGTAGAAGCGGACCTGGTAGTCCGGGGTGCTTTCGAGCTGGGCGACGTGATTCCTACGGTGAGTCAAATGGTCGACATGTGGGACGACTCACTCCCACGTGAGACTCCAACTTGGGGACACCTTCTGGGATATGTGATGAGGCGGTTGGGACCCGGGCTCGGTCCCACCCCCCCTGCACCTCGAAGCGCGAGAGAAGGGGCCGCGCTGAATCTTTGGGACGCCCTTGATATGGATCCGCACAAGGTCCTCGGACTCAACAAGAAATCATAAGCAGGGGCCAGATTGTGGACGAGTCAACCGATTTATTACTGCGGTCGCGGCGCAGGTACGACTGAAAGAAAGCGGGCACAACATGGGGACACGGGAGGGAGCTGTGCACACGTTGACGTGCGAGCAAACTCCGGGGGATCTAGCATGGCGGCACGGCAAGGTTACCAGTCATTTGTAGGCAAGCGAATGCAAAGACGCAGATGACGGCAGACGGCTCTGATTATCGTCCAACTTGAACCGAGATCGGCGGTGCACGCCCAACACGGAACACAGCGGTGGGTGAATCCTCCAGCTGGACCGAAGCTCGGGACTGAGCGGCTCCAATACAAACCCGGGACACCGACGATATCGAGACTTGGGTGGAGAGCCACGCTGGAGTAGAGGGCGTTGGAAGAAAGACTGACTTGGATATCGCTGATGAATGCGAGCGCTTCTTCGGCGGACCACCCCTTCGTCGATGACGTGCATCGTCAGTTCGCCAATGAAAAGTGGACGGTGGAGTGGCATCCTGTACATCTGTCAGCGCGTGCCGGCGTGGGATGCAACTACTCGCCATTTACTCGCCTTGAAGTAAACCAGGTCGAGGTTGCCAAAGTCACATAATATCGAATTCGAATTAATTATGATCTCGCTCACCTTGGTATACGTTCGCACGATGATGCATGAGTGGTATACCAAGAAATACAAGACATTCACAGGCGGAGCATACGGCGTACGAAGCAAAGTAGAGGCCACCCCTTCGGTGACTCTAACAGGCGCATCAACAACGATGATATCCAAGGCAACCTTGGCGCCCTGAAATGTGCCCAATGGTCGCGGAACGCCGGGGTGGTACGGGCCCAGTAAATGTCTGGGTGTTCAAAGCACTCCCATTCCGTTCGCAGAGAGACTGGCGTGGCAAGTGAGGCTTCCGGGACCGAGGCAATCGCGAATTCGATAAAGTTGGCAGCCTCGGCCGCAGTAAACCGCTCTGCTACCACGTGTGTCGTCATCTTGTCGAACAAGGGAGCAAGGAAGGGTATCGCGGGTACCGTGCTCTAGAGTGGTGGATCAGTGTCATCCTCAGTCTCTACAGATATAGGTTTTTCACTCACCGAGAGGTGTACCTTGTAAAGGTTTCCGAGGCACGCGACGTCGTACGCAAACGGATTGTAGTCGTATTCGCCACAGGAGGTATCGAACGGGTGATATGAGAGCGCGCCTTCGTATGATTCGGCGGAGGGACGCCGGCAGACACTGAGTGGTGCGTCACGAGGGAATATGTGCGAGATGTCGAAGTCAAAGAGGCAATAATGCACGTCCGACGGGCTTCGGTGTCCATCAAGAAGATGGCGGGCGCTCTTGGGCGAGTAAGGATTGTAGCAATTGACCAGCATGTTCCACTCGCTGATATCCTACGCACCTGCGCGTAAGTAGGAAGTTTTGGTCGGATCGATAAGTTAGCATACGTACGCGATGCACTATGCGATTTTCGTGTAATAATCGTAGTCCCTAAGAACCGAATGTCGAAAAACACTATTCGTGTAAATAATAGACAACTCACCTGCGAGGTACACCGCATGAACTGCGTGGCTTCGCCGACAGTTCTGAGGTGCTTAA
>MNAD01001256.1:0-19236 GCA_001895945.1 Trametes pubescens | reverse complement strand
TGTAGCAGTCTCATTTCGTCGGAATGCCGGTTTCTTAGTGTGCCTTCAGGTCGCGTGAATCAGACCTTGAGGACGACAATTGCATAAAATGTGTACGGGAACATCACGGAGCCTATGCTCGCCTCGTAACCATTTTCGATAGACTTTCCCCGTTCCTGGGAGACAGCGCAATCTATCGCAGGCATGATAATGTTTATGCAGGGTAAACGAGGCTTACAGAGAGGCCAAAAGGGTTTCAAACGCGCCTTGAACGCGAATATTGCGCGCCGCGCCGCGACGCGAGTATGTATGCGGGTAGAGACTTGGTGGGTTCGCGTGCCGTCGGCACGTTCAAACTCAGACGTTCCCACGGGGGACCTCACCACCCAGGACCCCCGCCTATGCTGCAAGAGGTCCGATCGTAGTGTCGACTAAAGTGCTCTCAAAAGAGGCCTTATGTCCGAGTCATAATGTCGTACAAACGAGCCTTATATGGTTCAATGTCCGATAATCTCTGTCGACTAAATGGGCCTATGCCGCCCGAGGTCCGATCGGCCATGTCGACTAAAAGGGTAGCTGGCTGGCCGACGACTCTGACGCCCACGTCTCTCTGCGGCACCATGCATGGAACGGAGGCTCTCTGTCCCGGATGCCTCTCCATCTTGAGCAATTCGTCGACCGCACTGCGTGCTGATGTCCACATACATACTTTCTTGGGCCATTTCGAACGAAATCAACACTGCGTGCTCGACACTATCCTAAGTCAACTCGTATTTTCATTATTTGCTTCCCTCGCTCTCCCGTTGGTGTTTTGACAATCCCATATAATCGTATACATCATGTAGTGTCGCTTCAAATATTTGTGGAGTCCTACGTATTTTCTCCGATTTTCTAGAGGTCCGATCGCAGATGTCGATAAGCGCCCGGCCCAAAAAGGTATGTCCGAAAAACATGTCGATAAAACAGGCCCAAATCCGTGTCGACTGAAACCCCCAAATTGGGGTGTTTTGCGATCGGACCTTTGGCGGCATAGGCGGGGGTCCTCCGTCACTCTGGTTCTCCGTGTCGTCCTTCTCCTTCTCCTCGTCCTCGTCCTCGTCCTGGTCTTCGTCTTCGTCTTCGTCCTTCTCCTCGTTCGCGCCATCATCCCCGGTCTCGTCATCTGCCGCCGCCGCCGCCATCCGATTAGCTTGCGTGTTCTCCTTACTCTTTGCTGGCGTCTTGGTCTCCGCCTGCGCCACCTTCCCCTTCCCCTTGTCCTGCACCGTCTTCGCCGTAGACTTACCCTGCCCCTTCTCCTTTCCCTTCCCCGCCTTGGCCTCCCTCGCCCTGGCCTTCTCTTCCTCCTTGGCCTGCTTCGCCTCGGCCTTGGCCTTAGCCTTGGCCTCTCGCTCCTCAGCCTTCGCCTTCTCCCTGGCCTGCTTCGCCTCGGCCTTCTCTCTCTCCCTCGCCTCCTTCGCCTCCTTCGCCTTCGCCGCCTTCTCCTCCTTGGTCGTCTTCGCCGGCGCCGGCGACTTCGACTTCGACTTCGACTGGGCCTGAGCGGCGTCCTTCTTCCCTTTCGTTCCGACCTTTATCTTCGCCTTGAGAAGGCTTTCAGAGAGGTCGGTGGCGTCTGGGGTCGGTGGCGGCTCGACGTTGATTTTGAACTTCGTCGGCCTGGGGGTAGTGACATCGACGTCGGTGATACTGACGAGGTTCTATCATCATGTGGTGAGTACGAATGCTAAGCTAAGATCAACGAATGCACACATACCTCAGTAGTCAGTCTGGTGCCAGGCGCCTTGATCGGGCTGGATTGCGCCGCATCGCGCTCGACTCCCTCGTCCTCGCTGACGAACGCCGGGCCAGTAATGGTATTCGTCTTCTTCGGCTGCTTTTCCGGCGCAGGAGCAGTGTCCTCTTCTCCCGCGGCTGCCTTTGTATCCTGCGACTTCTTCGTGCGGGGCCTGGGTTTGGGCCTGCCAGCGGGCTTGTCCTTGGTCTTCTGAGCTGTGAAGGGAGAGCGCGAGACCGCCTGCGTGCGAGCGGTGATAGTGTCCTGTTGAGAGGTCGGCGGGGCGTCGGATTGACCCCATGCAGCGAGCAGGGCGGCGTGATCGTCGACCTCCGTGCTATAGCGAGTACATCGAGAGCAGCGAATCGAGTGGGAGTTACGGCGCTCGTCAATATGAAATAAGAGACGTACGGGTCCTCGGTGTGAACTGCCGAGCCGGCGTCTGCCGGTTCGTGGCGCGGGCTATTCTGACCCACAACACTGCATATATCGGACTTGAGGCCTGAGGGTGAACGGCGATGCTTCGCACGCCAGATCCGATTGGATCCGCCGGCAGGCGACAAGAGGGTCATACATCGTCCTCACATCAACGGTTAGCCTTCCCGTTAGCCTTCCCTCTTCCAGTTCCTAGGCCGCCATGCATGTTCTGAACTCTTCGCTGACCCGGGTGCTTTCAGGTAAACCATGCAACAAAGATGGTGTGCTCGAAACGGATGGCGCCGATTCCAATACCGCTACAACCCCACAGCGTTCGAGCACCGATTGGCATCCCTTCAAGGATCGTGTGTCCTTCGAGACCGCGGATCTGCTGTACCGCAAAGAGCAGATGAGCGCAGGTAACATCGATGCTCTCCTTGAGCTATGGGGAGCGTCGATGGTCCCTCACCGCGACGTCGCTCCCTTCCGGAACAGCACCGATCTTTACCAGACCATCGACTCCGCCCGTGTCGGGTCAGTCAGATGGCAGTCATTCGAAGTCAGTTTCCCTCGCGCGGCCCAGCCAACAGGCAATAGGGAGGTTCCTTCGTGGATGAATGCTTCCTACGACGTGTGGTACCGCGACGTCCGCGAGATCGCTAAAACTATCTTAGCCAATCCAGCGTTCACGAAGACCATCGACTACGGCCCTGTAAAGGTCATCAACAAGGATGGAAAGCGAGAGTTCTGCAATTTCATGAGCGCGGACTGGGCTTGGGGACAGGCCGTAGGTACTATCTAACTCCCCCGTTCGATCATGATCTTCATATACTCCCTTACAGGACGTCATCTCCCATTACGCCGACAGCAATGGTGCCGCGTTCGTGCCCATCATCCTCGGGAGCGACAAGACCACCGTTTCCATCGCTACGGGCCAGAACGAATACTACCCTCTGTATGCATCCATCGGCAACATACATAACACCACACGTCGGGCACACGGGAGCGGTGTCGTTCTGGCGGGCTTCCTGGCTATACCGAAGGGTAAGCAGCATTGTTATCCCCCTGGGAAGGTTGACCTCTGAGACACCCTTCTGTAGCGCGGAAGCGATACAACAACGACCTGAAGTACCGCAAGTTTCGTCGCCAGCTTTTCCACACCTCTCTGTCTAGGATTTTGCACTCGCTAAGCAGTACATGACGTCTCCGGAGGTCGTGCTATGCGGCGACGGGCACCATCGCAAGGTGATCTACGGACTTGGACCGTACATCGCGGACTATCCAGAACAGACGCTTCTTACGTGCGTCGTTCAAAACTGGTGCCCTGTGTGCGTTACCATCGTCTCCGAAGTGGTTCGACAATCGCTCACAATTCCCACGCAGTTGTACCGCCAGTAAGGACGATCTGGATAGCTCTGAGGCCCTACTGCATTCCCGAGAGCATACCGAGCTCCTAGTCAGTGCGTACCAGCTCGGCGAACTATGGGAAGAATACGGGATCGTCGGTGATATAGTTGTTCGTTGATCGTCTCGTTCTCAATATGTTCTTCTATGTCTCACTTCGCATCCATAATCCATAGCCTTTCACAAATGATTTTCCACGGGCCGACATACACGAGCTCATTGCTCCCGACATTCTCCATCAGCTCATAAAGGGGACTTTCAAGGATCACTTGGTGGCCTGGGTTGGCGATTATCTTGATGCGATACACGGCAAGACAGCAGCGGCGATAATCATGACAGATATTGACCGTCGGTGAGCTAGCAGCGATTCCGCCTTGGGTTTTGACCGGTAAATTCCTTCTACTCACACTGCTTTGTTTCGCCTGTAGTATCGCAATTGTGCCCCCCTTCAGTGGTCTGCGACGATTTCATGAAGGGAGAGGTTTCAAACAATGGACAGGCGACGATTCGAAGGCCCTCATGAAGGTGAGATTAACGGCACATCTAGATGTTTTTATTGAATAGAAGTTGTAGGTCTATCTCCCGGTAGTCCATGGGTACTTGCCACAACAAGGCGTCAGCGCGCTCCGCGCGTTTCTCGAAATTTGCTACACCATTCGCGGCGAAGTACACACACCCCACACCATGGCGCGCATGAACGATTCTCTCCGTGATTATCACAGAGACCGTGAAGTTTTTCGCATCGCTGGCGTCCGTCCGGGCGGCTTCTCGCTCCCACGCCAACATTCTTGTGTGCACTACGAGGATCGGATCTACGCCTTTGGTGCGCCAAACGGTCTCTGCTCATCAATCACCGAGTCCAAGCATATAACGGCCGTCAAGGAACCGTGGCGTCGCTCGAATCGATATGAAGCGCTAGGCCAAATGCTTCTGACTAACCAACGGCTCGACAAGTTAGCGGCGTGTCTCCAGTCCCGCAAGATGCTAGAAGGGCGCTGTCTTCCTCCAATTCCGAGGTCGAGTCGTCGAGGTAACGACTGCAGTTATGAAACCACCGTCTCTATTCTCTGACCCTTTATACCCTAGCACCGACTGCGACGACTGGCGAGTCTTCTTCTGGGCAAGTTGAGCCCGTCGGCGCGCAAATCGTGCCGCCATCGACCGCTCAGCGTCACCCGGAGCCTGCGCTTCCTGGGCTCTCTGGTAACGCCGCTCGCGATGGCCACAGCTCATTGTCTGTTGTCACTATGTCTACTACGCGGCGTGAGTACAAGTCGTCAGTGTCCAAATTACAACCGATAGTCTGTCACAGAAACCAAGTACCCGCGCAACGCGACCGCTCTTGGTCGGCGCATCATGTGCCCAGAGCTTCCCGACCTGATACGACGATATCTCTTCTATCAGCTCAACCCGCGGAGCACCATATCTGGCGCAGACCTGCCGCTGGAGGCCCGTCCCCCCTTCCACAACGAACGCATTCAGGTCTACCACTCTGCCCACGCGGAGTTCTATGCACCCAGCGACCCTTCAGGAACGACAGGGCGGCGTCACGAGCTTATTCGCTCTACCCCGTGCTGGAGAAAGGTGGCTCCGCGCTACGACTGCGTATTGGTGAACCGGGACTCGACCCTCAAGGGGCTGCTCGGTATGGATGTGGCGCGTGTGAAGCTGTTCTTCACCTTCCGATACAGGCGAACACTTCACCCATGCGCCCTCGTCCACTGGTTCTCAAGGGAGGGAACGGTGCCGGACAGTGTGACCGGTATGTGGATTGTGCGGCGTCGCTATCACAGGAACGGCACACCCCTTACCTCCGTGATCCACCTCGACACCATTGTTCGAGCAGCCCGTCTCATAGGTGTTTGTAGTGAGGACTATAGGGTTGGAGAGGACGAGTTTGAGTATACTTCACTTGACAGATTCGACCAGTTCTATGTGAACAAATTCGCTGATCATCATGCATTCGATTTACTTCATTTTTAGTACATAGAACTCCTTGGACATCTTGTAGGCAGAACCCTTATGCTTCCTCGTGATCTATGTCTATGTATCTACTACATCCTCTCCTCCTCCGTACTATAAATCATATGAAGGCATGTCTAGCGGGTTTCAGTGCGAAGTGCGACTACTAACTTAAGCTAGTAGTATCAAGTAGTAGCTTCGGCTGCTGATTATGGTTCCGAACTACGTCCTGCTATATATTTGACCACCCCGTCCGGGTCACTCCCCCCATGCTTTAGTCCTGCGTCCTCTACCACCTCCGCACCAGCGAAATCTCACAGTCTCCCCTAGCCCAATCTGAAGCGTTCACATTCTGACTTGCTGGCAGTCACAATGGATCCTGATCTACCCCCTGCTCCTAAACTCGACGGAGAAGCCATGTTGGAGGTTTTTGTGCATCGTTCAATAGCACCTTCAGCTAGATCCCTTCTCGATGACAACTCCTCCACCTATGGTGACGGCCAACGACTGGCAGTATTGGGCGACAAGGTCCTCGAAGCGGCCTACACCGATGTACTCTTCTACAAGCGACCTATACTCAAGACAGATGCGCTGAAGGCAAGCCTCACCATCGCAGTCGCAGTAAAGCCAATGCTCATGGTATGCATCGCCTAGCAGCATATCGAAGACAGCTTGCAGGAGGCCGTGACGAGATGGGTCGCTTACTACGGATGGGTAGACAAAGTGCGCCGTGGTCCAGCAGTCGACCTTAGCTCCCCGGAGGTACGTCCACCAGCCCCTCCAGTATCCAAGCCTCACTCATTCATCATTCCACAGGAAATCCGTATTCTGTTCAACTCGTACGTCGGAGCAGTCTTCGTGGGAGACGGCTATATGGCCGTCCGGACTTGGATCGAGCGCCTTGTCGATCCCCAGGCTCAACGAACCACTCACTCGAGACTTTCGCTAGACTCGGAGTACAGGCGAGCCGAGATTAATACGAGGATGGAGGTCAACCAGTGGGGACAGGTTCCCACGGAAGTGCAGCCCCCTCCACCGCCACCGCCGACCAGCGTGCCCCCTCCGCCGCCACCGCCGACCAGCGCGCCCCCTCCACCGCCACCATCAACCGGCGCGCCCTCTCCCCTCCCCATGTTCAACCCACTTGCTTCTACGAAGCCGCACTCCGCGTTTCTCCCCCTATTCAATACACTTGCTCCCGCGCAGCCGCACTCTGCGTTTCTTCCCCTCTTCAATCAGTCGGCGCAGCAGCGTCGTCTGGAAGTACAGTATCCGGCGCAGTTCTCGGGGCCTGCCCACGCTGGCCGATGGACTGTGCTGTGTCTTGGTACGTGCAGCCAGCTTACAGTCGCCAGCCATTACTCCTAACCAAGCACCTAACCCAGTGAACGGGATCGAGAAGGGTCAGGGCACAGGTGCGAGCAAGCAGCTTGCCAAGGAGGAGGCCGCTCGACAGGCTTATCATGCAATGGGCTGGGCGCCTCGTGAGTAACACTCCCATCGCTCTACAACCCCCGAAAACTAATTGCGCACACAAGGTGTTTGATACAGATCATGGCGTGCGCCCGGCACTGGTCCTCGCGAATACGTCGTGCTGAAGTAGTAGCTGCGCACCTCCAGGTTATCGACCACGAATGGCGATCTCGAGCTCATCGTTCAAAAATGGCAGGCCCGTGATTGATGCACGTAGTATACCATCGGGGTATTGTCCATCGAATGCTAGTAGCATCTCCGCCGTAGGCCATCACCCCACGGTCGCTACGGGCTGCTAGATCACAATCCTAGTGGCCCGATGTGTTCAGGCATTCAATGTGTAAGGTAACCCACGCAGTCGGTGCACTTCTCCACCATATCCATCGTTTTCCGTATCTCACATCATGCATAGTATCCCCAGAACCATAGGTCCCGATCTGTATCACAATGGGATTATCGTGCTGCATTCGGCGCCGCCGGTCTATGAAGGTACGGCTCCTCTTTCCCAGAATCCGCCGCTGGAGCGCGCCCTCGCTAGTATAGCTGGCACCCTCCGAATTGGTACGTTGCATGGCTTGGTAAGTCCATCTCCGCCGCTCCAAGCATGTCTCACGATTAAGTGTGAGTAACCCTTACTGAGACTCAGGGTCATCTGCGATAGTAAGTTGTATCTGCCTTCCCCGCCGACTGCTTTTCTCCTGCTTCAGTCTTTTCTGCTCCTCCGGTACGACACTATCACCGCTATCCCTCAAGGGCTTCACTCAGGTACGCACACGGCCGCCATAGCGAGCTTCAGCTCACCGTTCCTAATGACCCAGTTTTGAGCCAGCCATAATGCCATCATCCGAGTCCTTCATCAGAGGCAACTATTCGTTAACAGGTTGAGAGTCCTTTCCGTGGCTTTGATATCTTCAACGAGGTATTTTTCGGCGACCGTATCTTCGATGTGCCGTCCAGGTAGGCGATGACTTGCTCTCAGGTACTAGGAGTGTCATCCACGCAGGCAACATTCGCCAGGCCTCGGTAGCCAATATATATGAGTGAGAACAATCCACCTTTGCTCTACTACTAACGAGCCAGTTATCCGACCAACGGCACATTTTTGTGAGTACCGCGATGATTATGCTGATCTGCATGTATCTGCACAACCGTGTCTGGTCTGCTGTACTGATCAGGGTTCTGATGGCTGTCGGTCAGTTTGAGGCTCTGCGCCGCTGCTGGGCCGGCCGACAGCGGCGGAACCGAGCCACTCTGACAGGAACTGCTCACGCACGCGAGCGCTGGATACTCGTCAGTCCTATAAATGAGATTTTGGTCTGTAGCTCGGGCGCATCTGATTCGGATCTGCCATGCTCTGAATGAGCCTGGTGTACTACCATGTCTGACTGTGTGAGCCGGCAGGAGCGGCAGACCCCGACAGGATTGGACAGGATTGGACATTGGACAGAGTCGGACAGATAAGCTCGAGATTTGCTGATGTAGTGTGTCCATTTCGGGGTTTGAAAACCTTAAAGTAGATCGGACTTCACGACGCGGTCACGAGGAGTTCATGTTTGGGACATACCTAGGCCTCCTCCTCCTAATGAAAACTTACTCGAATTGCTGTATGTGCAGGCGGGGAGGCCGCGGACCGGGGTTGCGCGCTTCGGTATTGTTTGTATCAGCTGTCACTCTGTTCGAATAGATGCATATGCTCGATTCATTCCAGCGGTGCTCATGCACGATATTCTCGTATGGACTGTCTAGGTGTACACAGACGATCTCGAGCGACTTCTGCCTGGGAACGGATCGTCTAGTCCAGGTGCAAGTTTCTGGCCGATTCCTTGTAAGTTGCGATGCCTGGCATCTGGTCCCACATGGACTCTCCTATATGTTCAAGCTCCGACTCTACGTGCGAATAGCGTTTATTTCCGGGCAGTTAACCCGCGAGTTAGAGCTCCTAAAACGCGGTGATTGTTCTCATCTCGATCCCTCCATATCGGACCTGCCACGATCTCACCTCGACGACTCTCCGCGGCGCCATCCTTCACCGCCTGCACAATATGCTGTCAGATTGATATATCTTGTTAGAGCGCAGGTGTGATCCGTCCCACTCTCTAACAAGAATCCCGCGGGATATATCCCATATCTCCCCTTACAGTGCCCTGGGGCACGTGTCGCAAGTGACGCCGTGGGTATGTTGTAGCAGGCGAGATCAACATACCACTAATGGAAGGCGGGTGTCTACCGTGTTCGTGCAATAAGCCAAGCGCTCCCATTTACTATCTAGGCCCCGTTACCGACCTAAACGGGTAGGTAAGCGTACCTGCTGCTCCAGTGATTGCCACACGGGGCGTGGGCGTGGGCTGCTGGCGCAGGCGCGGGCTACTGGCGGCGGGCGGCGGGCGCAGCCGGCGGCGGGGCGCGGGCTGCTGGCGTGGGTCGCTTGGGGCGGGTAGGGGTTACCCGCGCGGGCGCAGATTCCTAGCGCGGGCGCAGGCGCAGACACGGGCAGATGGCGGCGGGCGGGGATTGCTGTCGGAGAGGCGGCATGGGAGCACTCTGCAGGAGACAAGGTGGGGAGGGAGTGCGCCGCATGGGACTGGCGTGGAGGCGGTTGGGACCGTCGCAAGCGCGTTCCTTCTGGCGTAGGCGTGGGACTCTCACTGCACATGCGAGTTACAGTCGGAGAGGCGGCAGAGGGCTCCCTGTAGGAGTCGCGGGGGCGGTTGGGCCTCTATTGCTGGGCGCAGAAGCTGGTCGCTGTCGAAGAGACTGCAGGGGAAAAACCCCGCAGGAGAAAACATTGGTAGGGGGCGGGGCACAGGCGCGAGTTGGCGGGTGCAGGCACAGACGCCAGTTTGCTATCGGCAGGAAGGGGTGGGGCGCGGGTATGAAAGGTACGGTGAGGACGGGACGCGTAGTTGGCATCGGGCTGGTTGGGATACATGTTAGTCTTATCACCGGCGCAGAGTCGATGCAGTATAAAAGGATACAAAGAAGAGCAACACCGGTAGCTAGGGATAGTGTGCGGGGGTAGGAAAGCAGGAGGCATGATGTCGTACGATACTCACGTTCTTATCCATCAAAGTCCAACGTTGAAGGGTAGCTCCTTGTTGTCGACGTAATGTGGCGATGGTCGCAAGGCGGCTAGCTGAAGATGCGAAGGAAGGAAACAAGAACAAGAAGTGGTGTTAAGGCTATCGATAACCGCGAATACGATAGTACAAGCAGCAGCGACGAGCACATATGATTGTCAACGCAAGAATGAGAATATAGCGCGGCATGTGCGCATAAGAAACGGGTATATCAAAGGGTGTCCTCCAAGCTCGCATCTCCTAGGTCGACCCAGGCACCGACATCTTGCCACGAACGTTGGCAGAAGTCCCGCATCGACACACGGATGGCCGCCTGACGATATGCGTACGCGTTCGCGCCATCACGATAGTCAGGCGCCTCGGAGGTGTCGTGGTCCACTCTCTCCACCCATTGACGGGCGGCCCAGTCGTGGTATTGAATGACACGACGCATCTCCTCCTGCAAAAGTTCGACTTCCTCTCCCCACCGGCGAGCGCGCGCGCGCGCCTTGCACCACTCCACGCGCAGCGCTGTTGGGAAACGAAGTCGTCAGAACTACATCGCAGGGGACCACGTCGTAAGACTTACACTCTTGCAAGTTGTCTTGCCATGCCCGTATCTCGCCGGCACTACTGGCGGGAGTGCCAGCGTACCAAATCCAGGATATCTTCCCCCGGCCCTCGGACTCTGCGCCTTCAGTCTCCGTGGCATGT
The DNA here is from genome assembly GCA_001895945.1 of Trametes pubescens. Taxonomy (NCBI): domain Eukaryota; kingdom Fungi; phylum Basidiomycota; class Agaricomycetes; order Polyporales; family Polyporaceae; genus Trametes; species Trametes pubescens. The sequence goes on along the minus strand of MNAD01001256.1, from coordinate 8,454 downwards.
CGGATGTCGGCATTCGTCAGCAAACACAGGCCGCCCTGCCAGTCCGCCTTCGCCAACGGCGCGCTCAGGACGTACATCGCGTGGTACGCAACGCGGTACCGCTCCGCGTCCATGTTGATCTTCGCTTCGAGCGTCGAGATCACATCGCGTGCACGGGTGTTTGCGCGCTGCCCTCCGACGAACCGGTCTTTGGTCTTGTACAAGTGCGAACGTACTTCGAGATGACCTCGGAGATCGCTGAGAGCCTCATGGGCCTGCGCATGACGGAGGTTCCACTCGTGCTCGAGCATATTCGACGGGATGGGGAGGAAACCGGAGGCGGCTGATGGGAGCAGCAGCGGGATGTTGTGAGACATAGCGGCGGGGTCGGACTGGGACATGAAACGTTCACGGTGAGCGGTGATGCCGGGCATGTACAATTGCTGAATGTCGGCCCATGCGTCGATCTTCCTGCGGAGCTGATTTTGTCGCTCCTGCATACGAGCGCGGTGGATGTCGGTGGCATGGGCGGACAGCGCTTCGTAATCGACCCTCAGCCGCCGCCTGTGAAGAACGTTAGTACACGACACCGAAAGCGAGAAGGCGAAACAAGACTTACTGATGATCCTCAATCTCGAGGCCCGCCATCACCACGCCGGCGGCGGAGAGCTTCTCATGCAAAGCGGCGGTCGTGCCCTCCTGCAGCTCCTTTGCATCGGCCTCGGTGATCCGCAGCTTCATGGCGGCCTGCGTGATGACTGCATATATGCGTGAGTAGAGGCAGGACGCGTGTACGGGAGAAGTACATACCAGGGCGTTTCAGGCTGAAAGGATTAGGACGTTTGGAGTCACGCTCCCAGTCCTCCGCCGCCGCCCGCCACCTCTCAGTCGTCTCCGCGGGCAATGCCCTGCTGTAGTCCTGGAACGCAAGGATTTGAGTGCCGCGCTCGGGGACAGCCTTCTTAATCTTCTTCAAAAAGGAAACCGCTAGATGGCATCATGAGAATCGAAGAGACCAGAGAGGGCGGCATTATATACCGAGACCGGTCACTTTCACCCAGTTGTGGTGAGAGAATACGTCGTCCAGGAAGTCGCAACGCGAGCCGGGCCCCATCTCCTTTGTACTAGCCGACGCCGGGTTTGACTTCGCCCAAGCACGCTCAACGCCCTCTCCATCGAGGCGAGCGGAGTACGGAAGGAAATGCCAGTTGTAGTTGGCGCGGCACTCATCCTTATGGGCGTTGATGTGGAACTTAGGGATGCACCAGGTAATGCTGTGTTGCGAGGCGTCAAAGCCGTAGGAGGTAAATCGGGCTGGAAACCGGCGGTGGTATTGACAAGCGATATCATAAGACGCGACGATCTCGCGGGGGGCATTTTGTCGGAGGGACGAGTTGACGAGATAGTCGATGTTCACATAGCTGGTGGGGCACATAATCAGTGGCTGCATCGATCAGATGCCTAAGTTCACAACGCACCGCTCACCCTTCTGAAGGTCCCCGGTCGAGCACGGACGTTTCATGCCGTGCCTCGCGCAGTCGACCGTGGCTACGCCAGTAGCCGCGAGGCCAGCCCCTTTCTTGTTAGTCGCAAGCTTCACCGCGTCATGGTTGTTGCAGGTGTCCGTGGGGTCGGCAGGTTGATCGTCGAACTTCGCGAGGTGGCTCTTGTACGCCGTCTCCTCGACGCGGTAGGCGCGCCCTTTGTTGAGGCTCGGATCTACGGCATCAGAGGACACCTTCTTCCGCTTGAGGCGGAAGTTAGCGTCGATTGTGAGGTAAAGACGGTATAGCCAACTGAAATGTATGTAAATTGAATGGTTGTCGCATGAGGAGATGGTAGACATACCTCCTTTGCGGCGGCTCCGTCGCAAAATCCTTGGGAAGATTTTTGCCCGGTTGAGGGCAAGCCGGACACTCGACGACGCACGAGCCTTGCTCGGCAGCCCCAATGCCGCCCTCAACGTTGCCTCGCCCAGCGCGCTTCATCATCTTGAGATGCCGCCATTCCCGGATGCACATCATGAAGGCGCGGTAGCGATCCTGCAATATAAACTCCGTCAGATACTTGACCACAAGATCGGAATAGAATTGGCATACCTTGGGCGGGTTGGTGCCCGTGTTCTCTGTCCTCTGGGAGAGCGCACAGTAGTACTCCCGCCCAGAGACCTTGGACTGATTCGAAAGCGTGTGGAACACCTCGAGAAGGCGGAAGGTGGCGGCCGTCTTGGGGTTCACCGAGGTGGCCGGAAACCAGCCGTAACGAAGAAGTTGTTTGTGGTGCGGGATCGCCTGATGGCATCCGCAGAAGTCGAGACCGACCTCGTGGATGCCGAGGACGTCGAGCACCACAAAGTCGTCGCCACTCGCAGACTTAGGCGCCCTGCATGTCTCGCCAGGCTCGTGCCCGAGCTGTATGCGAACCCCGAGCGTCTTCAGGGACACCCGTTCGAAGTACAGGCCGGTCCACCGCTGACGAAATAATAGGTCAGTACACGCGTGAATATTCGCAAGGCATGGATGACGTACCCGGACGCGATGAAGAGGGTGCTTTCTATGATAACTAGCGGCACAGTGCTCGCAATAGAGGCGATCCCCGTAGCAGTCCTCACACCGATATTGAGCGTGCGAGGTTTCAGACCCGCAAGGGCAGGGGGTGGTGGAAAAATCGCCCCGGCCTTCACGGCGCAGGAGCTCCTTCAGGTACTCGTCCGTTTCTTCGAGCCACATGATGAGCGGACGGTCCTAAGAAGATGTGAGCGAGCGGTCTAACGATGATACGGCGTGAGACTCACCCCAGCAGTGCGGTCACGCGGAACATCGTCGTCGTCCAATGGCTCGATGCGACTCATGAGATACTCCAAGTCGGTGGGGTCCGCGGGGTGGGAGTGTGAGGTGTCGCTCGATGACGTTGAGATAGAAACAGCAGAAGGAAGGGACGAAGAACGCTTGCGTCGTTTGGGGGAGGAATGAACGTCGAAGTATGCGGCCTGAGTGGACGTACGCTGGGTACCGTGCGGCCAGTCGACGTGGCGGTGTGTCTCGGAGGGCGCAGGGGCGAGGAGGGTGTCCTGCTCAGTGTTGGCATCCTCGTCGTTAGAGAAGACGGAATGAGTGGCTCTTTTGGAGCGGCGACGCTTCATGAAGGCGGAAATCTTGGCTATCCAGGATGGCGCCATGATGGAGGGGAGATATATGGATAGGGAATGGGTGATGGTTCTCTTGACGTCGCGACCCCTTTTAAAATGGAGGGAGACCTAGCTCCGGCCAAATAAAAGTCAAAACGGCGTACTCGGACAGACCACGCGGAGCTGTGAGCAGTGGAGCGAGCTGAGTCGTGACCCACCCCGGTATGGCAGAGGAGACGTACAGAACCGAGCAGAGGGCCCGCATGGGGGCACAAGAGAGCGTGGTCAGACTTTCTACACGCTGAGTTTGGCAGAACAGCCTCCAATCAGTGCGCCTTGCAACAACCCTCCGGTAGCATCGGCGCATGCGTAAAACGAGGTGATGCGCACCCGAGCTAGAACGCTCATGTTGATCGGAAACTGTCACGACCGTCTTCGGAGAAGGGAACTCATGACGGAGAAAGATATGCCTGGAAGGGCATTTTAGACACTACAGCGCACACCTCGCGATAGGCCACTCACGCATAAGGATGAGTAGAAGGGCGGGCCAATTCGGACCGAGGGGCGCAAGGGATATCGCCCTCAGTCCCCCAGCCCTCAGGCCTCAGGCCTCGGTAGCAGGCCTGCGCATGAAAGAAGAACCGTTGTCAGCGGTAGATGCATCGACGTTCATCGGGTGCTTACATTGTAGCATCCGTCCTGCCCGCCGTCTCGAAGCAAGCGCTAATCGGCTGCCCAGCGCGACAGGTAAGGCGGTACGAAATCGTTGTTTCTCCAGAAACTTGGAGACCTCTGCGGAGGCTCCCGCAAACTTGAAGGGCCGTGCAGAGGCCTGCAACCGGTTACAGCTGTATAAAAAAGCTCGAGGAGGATGGGACGAAAGCCGAGCAGGAATGTGGAAGTGGGATGGCATGTTGAGTGGGCGAGGCAGTGACTAGGCGGGGCAGCGTATTTCCCAATTTGGGGCTACTATCAGCGCCCCGAGATCTTGTGAGGAATATGGGGGGCACCCGCGGACAAAAGTAGTTTGTACTTGAAACCAGCGTGTTTTGGACTTCAAAGTTCCAATTGGGATAATAATTTGGGCTTCAAGCCCCGATTTGGGGTTCGGACTTCAATTTGGCGTAACAACTTCGATTTCGGAACACCATTTCGATTTCGGGCTACCGGGCCGGGCATGGGCGCTCCGAAGCGCCGGCGCACCGGGACGTAGTTTGCTCCTCCCCGAGGTGTTTCCGTCTCATGCTCTGGTGGTAGTACTTCGGAGTATTGAACATACGCAGAGTAGCTCATATCCTGCCGCTATTGACTCGCCACAATGTGTACTTAACAGCGATTTAGACATACTTATAAACTGAGGTGCACGGAAGTGCCGGCTTCGACTCGGAGTCTCGAGCCTGTCGGGACTCCTCCGCGTGCTCGCTCCCAGACGCCCCACTTATGCGATGTATTGCTCCTCCTCTTGCTTTCATACTTTCACCACTATGCGGCTCGCCCGAATTACTTACTTTTAGGCAAATAGATAGCTCCTGTGATCACGCACACATTTTCCGTGTGCACAATTAGGAACCACAGCTTATGTAAGTTGCTCCGGCTGTACTTGTGCATGCATGCATGATGCGACCGTCCCGCATGCTGCCGCGGCCATTGCTCTTCTGTGTGTGCCCTCCCTCATGGCTATACCTACCACTATAGGATGCCCACGAGTGGAATTAATGCGAGTTCGCTAGGCGTTCCGGGTGCTGGAAGATCAGTAAAGAAAAGATGGATTATGCATACATGAATGTACTAGAAGAGGCGGGGATTACAAACAGATAGAAATAAAGGTGAGACAAAATATCCACAGTGTTATCCAGTATTGAGGCCCTCACCGGAAGGGATGGGCACGACGATAATGTGCTTTTAGGTAAGTGTGCAGTTCTTGTATACAGGAGGCTCGCTCGCCGCCTGGTGCTGGGCAGTCCGGGCATGTCCGTAGGTCTCTCGGAGGTGTCGGAATATAGCTATGACATCATCTAGTGATGCCATAGCTACTGGCATGGCAGTGACATGCTCAATAAAACGTGAAAAGTAAAGCAATAAATGAGGAAACTTACGCTGTATGGAAACTGAGAAAACGAAGTGGGACGGCGAACTCGTAGTACGGGAACGAAGTACTGCTCCGAATCTGAAGTGAACGTCCCGAAATCGAACTCCGAAACTCAATTGTTTTGTCCGCGGGATCCCCTCATAGTCGGCACTGTTCTTGCTGGTTCCTGGTCAGCGAAGACCGCGAAGGCCTCCGTTCAGTCGGACGGTTAACAACCTCACTTAGCTTCGCACTTGAAGTTCGCTTATCTCATGTAAGCGCGCTTAAGCTAGCGCGCGCTCACTTCATATGTGGCTGCACGTCTTAGTTTTGTACGATAGGCGCTTGAATGTAGACGAACCGATCCTCCTCCTCCTCCTCACTTGATATTCACTTTCACGTACGTTCACTTCGACCTCTCATGGCTTCCGTATGCTCTATCCTGGCGGAAACATCATGCTACAGACATATACTGCCGCGTGTGTGCTCATCAAGGACTTTCAGCCTCTTAAAATGTGCCGGAGAGGCGTGAGTGCCATCGGGCTCAGATGATTCACGTTTACTGACTTCACTTTGCTTCAACCAAGTATACATGTACTACAGAACTGCGTGTATCTTTGAGTCAAATATATATATATAATGCTACCATCTCGCTCACACGTTGGCTGATCACTGGCAGTACGAAAGCTGCTTCAAGTTCCATGCCGAGGTCACGGCCCCCGGACTGAACCAGGGGATATAAAGTTTCTTGAAGTGCTCACTTCAATTCACTTTGCTCACTTGGCGCCTACCAGGGTGAAGGCGCTCACTTCACTTTCGCTGCCACCCGCTCGCCCGCCGCGGCCGCTCTGCACCTAGGCTTGTTAACCAGCACTCTAGTTCTGCGGGAAGACAGTCGTTCCTTCAGAATAGAGGCTGGACTATCCTATGAGGGGGGGGGGTGCGGGTGACCCCCGTGGGAACGACGCGCCAAAAAGCCTCGACGTCTTTCCTCACCCGGGCCTCTCCTCGCGCGCCGATTTACGCAGCGGATATTCTTGACATAAAATGGGCAGGCTCGCAGCAACTTCTCCTGATAGAATATTTTTTCTGTCATGATATTCTGCACATAGCCCGCAATGCAGCTCTCGACGACGCAGGGCTTTAGCCACCTGTTCAACGTCCGCTGACATCTCCTGACACCCCTACCGAGTGGCTCTCCACCACCCTCGCAGCTGTACAGAAAAAGGGCAAGAGTGCGTCCGATCCGACAGGTTACCACAACATCGGGCTCGAGAGTTGTCTTCTCAAGACGCTCACGCTGCTAATCGACAGGCGACTGCGCGAATGGTCGGACACCGAGGACCTGGTTCCGCCTCTACAGAACGGATTTCGTGCTGGTTACCGTACCGAGAACAACGTGTTCGCCCTGCGCACTGCGGCTGAACAAGCACAGTCCCAAGGGAAGACTCTCTGGGTTGCACTTGTGGATCTCACCAACGCTTTCCCGTCCGTGAACCAAGCAACACTCTGGTCCAAGCTCCGCAGTCTCGGTGCCGGTGGACCACTGTTCGACTGGCTGCGAATGCTGTACAGCAGAATGCGCTACTTCGCCCGGTACAACAGCGAATACTCCGATTTCTTTCGTGCGCTCGCAGGCATCCTCATTGGCGACCCCGCATCGCCGATCCTTTGGAACCTCTTCCTCTCGGACTTCACCTGTGATGCCAATCTTGACGACGTCTGGCTGGGGGAGCTATGTGTCCCGTATCTGGCACAGGCCGATGACGTTCTGCTCCTATCCACATCCCCCGAAGGACTGCAGTCAAAGCTGAACTGCCTCGCGGCCTGGTGCTTGCGCAATGGCCTCGCCGTCAATGTCACCAAGAGTTATCCCATGGCGTTCGGACCCCTGCCCTGCTCTCTTCCTCGGATCACCCTCAATGGCATGCCACTGCGTCTGACGGAAAGCACCCCCTACGTCGGTGTCACGCTGTCCTCCACTAAGCGCAATATCTTCGCCGTTCACCGTGCATCGCAGGCGAAGAAAGGCTGGCGTGTCGCATGTGCAAGCCTAGGCCTAGAAGTCTACATTGGGCCTATCCCTCCCCTCTTCGCGCGTAAACTGTACAATGCACGAGTGCACCCCCATCTCATCTCCGGTTGCGTCGTCGACCTCGATGTGAATATTACGGACCTCCACGCCCTGGAGAAGGTACAGCATGTCTTCGCTCGACGTGTCTCACGCCTTCCGGAGCACACGCACATCCTCCCGGTTCTCATGGACTTAGGCATGCGGCCGGTGCGATACAGCAGGATGCTCGCAGCGCTCGTGATGCTCGAGGGCCTGGTAACCACTGCACCCGCCGTCCCGAAGGCGGCTCTGGCCTGTTCAGTGTCTCTTGTGGCACACGGACACATTTCCTGGGCGGGTGACCTCTATCATGCTCTAAGGGCTCTGCCGGTGCCCGTGGACTGGGACTTCCGCACTCCTCCGACGCTGGACCGGGTCCGTGACGTCCGCAACCAAGTTCTCGCATCGCTCCTGCAAAGCGCTCTGCTATGCATCTCCGGCACAACGAAACTCGCTCTCTGGAAATGGGGCGTGTTGCCGACGATTGCGCGCACTCCTTCCCTCGACGTCCTCTTCAAGCTCCGCTTGTACACCACCATAGCACGTATCTCACATCGACATGCTGTCGCGTGCCTCCTGGCTGGAGTGCCGCCATTCGCAGTCGAACTCATGCGTTACCACCAGGTCCCGCGCGAACGACGCATTTGCCGCTTCTGCCGTGTACGCAGTGCAGTAGAGGATGAGAGTCACATACTCTTCTCCTGCCCTAACAATGCACTCGCGGCGGAGCGCGACACCTTCCATACGAGGGTACTGGCCCTGAGACCACGGACACTGGAGGCTCGACGCCGCCTCACTGATTGGCGGTTCCTCGCTATGGCGCTACTGGACGATGAACTGCTAGCCACCGCCGCCGAGTACATACATGCTGCGTTCGAGGCCTGCAAGGGCACTCCTGTGTATGAGATACTCACGGATGAGGATTGGGCAGCAGTGCCAGAGCGAGTGGATTAATCTACGCTACCCAGGGACGATGTACTAGTACCGCCTATTCGGACAGCTAATGTACTCACACTCACCCCTCCTTACCTTATATGTGGATCGTTACACGATGGAACACTACAGGACGGTCCTCTGGGACTTGTCTGCGTGGCGATGGCTCTCATGAGCGTAGAGAACTGCGCCGCCATCCCTCCTTTGTCGGATTTTCCCGGATGGGTTGACGAC
>MNAD01001255.1:0-72121 GCA_001895945.1 Trametes pubescens | reverse complement strand
ATGTTGCGAGGGGGATGATCAAAGAATCCAGGCAGATATGGAGTGGCGCGGTGAACCCGAAGGCCATGAGCCTCCCAGACAGCCTTCTCCTGCAGAACAGCGCAAGGCCAGGATTTCGGGTCCGACTGCGTACTCCCCTTGACGACGCCACGCCAGATGCTGATCAAGAGGTCCGTCACATTCAGACATGCCAAGTGCATCAAGTCCAGGGGCGCGCCAAACGGCATAGGGAGAGCACGAGAGAGCCCTGAGAACAAGCTTGGTTTACAGATGCCGGTCGCTTTGCGAATCTTCTTATACTGAGTCTCATTTTTGGCAGACAGAAGAAGCTCCAGATTCCTCGAGTACTCCTCGGAGGAGGGGGCACCAATCGAAGCCTGAGAGATATCGCCGTGATCGCATCCCGAGACAGTGTAGTTGAATGGCTTGAGAAGGGCAGGTAAGTAGTGCGGACAACCCATCTTGTGTCGGCCGGGCAGAGGGCAGTAGAGGCGACAGCCACGAGCACCATGATAGCCCACAGTCCCTTGCAGAAGTGCGCTTGCGGGGCTGTCAGCGAGCCACATCAGAAGGTAGATCTTCGAGACATAGCTAGTGTTACAAAGGGCGTCCCAGATCCCAAGGCCGTTCCGCATCAGGGCAGAGACATGGTATAGACCCGGAAATATGAATGAGTCTAGGTCTTTCAGGTGTTTCGGCCCAGGTATGATGACGCCAGGAAGAACATACTGTTTCTTGTACCGCTTGTCGGGCCCCAGACTAGCCACAATCCAGAGAGACATCCAGCAGTCCGAGTCCTTGCACTTGTAGAGCTGTGCGCCGTTGATGGAAAACATGACGACTATGTCGTTCTCAGTGATGACGCCAGTGTGAATGAGCTCAAGGAGCTTCGCGCCAGAAGGGAGGTCGCTGTAGACCTTGAGCGGATGCCCAGGGGGTAGGTCGCGGAGGATTTGTGAGGCGGCGTCGAACAGGTAACGCATTGATTCGGCACCATCCGGAGTTTGGTATATTGTCTGCGCCTGCGGACCCAGTGGCATCGTGGTGAACTGTTGTCGGCTGACGACCTTCCCGGCCTTCGCCGCGATGGGACAGTACCTGGCTTGGCCACACTTCGGGCATGCATCCAGCGTTGCGCGCGCACCAGTGAAGCCGATGCAGCTGTTAACGCACATATCATGCTTGAGCCCCACGACACCAGTGATCCGCTCGATGGCGCGCTTGACCTGCTCACATCCATTAGCATCCTGCCATGATCAATAGGAGTATATACATACCTTGTAGAACGAGAGCGGCTTCACATGAGGACAGCGACGTACAAACGATTTAACTGCGCGCTCATAGGTCTTTTCAGACGCGTTGATGGTTGCAAGGAAGAGCTCGATCGACATCAGTGTGTCGGGGTCGTTGAGCTCATTTGAGGGTCCATGCGGGGGATCACGAAGGCGTGCGATAGTCTCGTCATCGAGCCCACTGCCTTCCAGTGTCGCGTTACGGAGGAGCTCGATGTTCTGGAGCGCCAGTCTGCAATCTTCATGGGTGACCTCGGCAGCAATGTCCAGTGCCTCCATCTCGTGGACTCGAATGTGTGCGCCGTTGGGTGCAGCTGCGTGAGTGTGCAGTCAGGTCCAGGATGGCGGGATATCAGCATAATACATATCATCTGCGAGCACTTCGGCTTCTTGTTCTGGCGGGGGTACTGGGCGTACCTCATCTATGCGAGGCTCCTCTAGTCCGGGCGGGCCTTGCTGACCATGCGGGGCCTGCTGGTCTGGTTGTGCCTGCAGTTCCTGCGCGCCGTGCAGGTCTTGTTCCTGCGGGTCCCGCGGTCGCGCGACCGGGTTATCGTCACCAATGCGATCTCCCGGAGACACCTGCATGTATAAAGCCGCCGCAAAACCATCAGTGTTAGTCTTGCATGTCTTTCAGCAGGGTGTATGCGCTACACCACTTACACTGTGTCGGACTCCTGATCCTGATGGACCAGCTTGAGGCTGCTCCTTCTTTGACCGCCGTGGACGCCTGCCTTTCTGCTTCCACTGAGTGTCAGACGTACGAAGATTCCCGGGACCAGCCTGTGCAGGGAGAGGCTGTCCTCGAAGCGGGCCTATCTGTCTTGCAAGAAACTCCCCTAATGGCTGCAGTGGGACCCGGTACTTGCTATGAGAGTACCATGTGCTCAGACTGCGTTCCGTCCCCCCCTTGCAGAGCACCTCGCATGTGCATATCTTCTTGGGCGGCGGCATTCTCGACGAGGGGGAGGGACGGCAGGATAGCGATGGGAGGAGACGATGATGGTGCGTGCGTGCAGAGAAACCTTGTCATCTGGCACAGCGTATGTGGCTACATAACATGCACGACACGGTCGACACGGTCGACACGCACGACATGCACCGCGCGGGTGAGAAATCGACACACTCCATGACATTCGTGCACGAAGTAGAGAGCATCAGAGGCGGAAAATAGACGCCCGCGGGGATCGGCGCGTATCGGCGTGAATTCTCCGCTATTTGCGTGGCATGCCAGATCTCCCCGGAAATTGGCGGACCCATTTCTCACTGGGGGCTAGCGCCGATAACGTCATGCATACAAACTCAGGCGCTTATGTACTACTGGCAGACTCGTTCGTTCAGTGACGGTCTTCAGTCTGCCAGTGACTATCTGCCAACTGCTCTCAAGCATATCTTCTGTAGTCCAACGTCTTTAGCTACGCTTCGTATAAAAAGATAGGTGTATGATGTACTAAGCTCACTTAGTATCCACAGCTTCGAGCGAGTGCCTCTGACAGTCCAGCCTCAGCTTGAACTCCGAGACACGGGCAACCAGTACAGATAATTGTGTACATCATGCACCCAGGATGCTCTACGAAGAGGTAAATTTTCCCTTGGTCATACGCGGCGCTGAGGATTCGGCTCATGCCAAATTAGCCAGGAAAATGTCGCAGGTTCGTCGTGTTTATGCGCACTGCGAGCGAATAGCGAGAGCTACAAGCTTTATACAGGCACAGAATCGGAGGCACGGTCACGGTCAACCCGTGATAGCCTGAGCTCTCGAATACCTTCTGGAGACAGCGCTGTTGCGAGAGTGGCGGATTTTACATTGCGACTCCGGGTACTCCGAGGCGCAGCCGCTATTCATTCGGTGCCTACACGAACGGCAAACAGAACACGTATATTTTGGATTGGCGGACAGGATACGTACTCGGAGACGCGGTGAGTACTTCCAGCTGCCTTAGCAAAGGGCATCATTTGGGTCCTCATCGCGGCTACCTGCGACGACAGTTCGGCATTCTTGGACGTCAAATCAGCAACCTGGGAGCTGAGAATGGATGTCTGCGCCGGCAGGGCGTCGTTCTCTCGCCGTGATGCATCAAAGCAATTTCGCATCGCACGAGAGCTATCGGGAGAGGCTGAAGGTCGCCCTCGGGGATGGTTAACGACAAGGGAGTCGTCGTAAGCGACGTCGAAGGCAGCGAGCGTGCTTCCCCGGACCCTTTTGCGACAGGTAATAGATACACTGCAGCCTCTGAGCTGCCAGACGGCGCTAGCAGACTGTTAGTGATGATGGGAAAATGATGAAGCCTGCAGATACCTTAGGTGAAGCCACTCCTGCTCAGAGGCGTTACCGTATAGCGGGTGACGGTTTCACCTGCGAGTGTAGATCCAATGTGGTCCCCACACTCTATGCCGTGTAGAATATATGATATCCGCCTACCCAGGTGCGTTCCCGTCTCTGCTGCAGTTCCATGCGAACCTGATAGAAATTGTCGTGATGCTGAACGAAGCAATCGCCGGCGGTCTCACTGCGGCGAGAATCCTGTCGAACACTGAGCCTTGATGCCTTGTTCCGGCGCTGCGATCTTCCCTGTGGACATCGCAGGCTTCCCCAGCACGAGCAGCAACGAGCGTGTGTAGTGTCCCCGAGGGTAAGTTTTCTATCTCTCACGCTACGCTGCCCTGATCACTATGCCGCTCGCAAGCCTGCCCGCCGCTTGCTGACTGCAACGCCCAAAATGCCCCGCCCTTTCGCGGAATCCACGCTCCTTACTCTCCTTTCTCTTCTACGCATCGCATGCGGTGCAATCCTGACTATCGATGACGCCGACCCGCGCATTCAGTACACGGGAGCATGGGTACCGAACACGGGCGGCGACCCACAGCAACTGAACTACATGGCGACGCTCACCTACTCCAACGTGACTGGGACCATAGCGAGCTTTCAATTCACCGGTAAGTACAATCTTGTCTGAGATCTCGGAGCACGACGTACCCAATGCTGTTGACGTCGCAGGCAGCGCGGTGGCCGTATACGGCGCCTTCGGCCCCGTTGGGACGTTCGATATGCGCTCGGAGTACAGCATCGACCGCGGGCCGCCGACGGTCTTCCTGCCCCCGAACGACATCGCCGCCGTGGCCCACCGCCGCCAGTTCTTCGCGTCCGGGGAGATCAAGTATGGGCCCCACGTCCTGACGATCGAGAACATGGGCGAGCAGTTCTGGCTCGACTACATCCAGGTCGAGGTCCCCGACGACGTGGGGACGACCTCCGCCGCCACCGCCACATCGTCAACGAACGCGCAGACGAGTGCGCGCGGTGGTTCCTCGACGAGCGACGTTGTGTCGCCTGCGTCTCCGGATAACGTGGCGTCAACGGCGCCCACTAGTCCCTCAGGGACATCTGCGGCCACATCTCCCCCCGCGCAAAGCCCCCCGCATAATCAGGCCGCGCCGACCACACATACAACCGCATCACTTACCTTATCTCCCGTGCCGGATGTTCAGTCGTCGACATCTACAGATGCCAGTGTTGAACCTCAAACATCGGCTCCCACGCCCTCAAATTCTCAGGCTTCCGGGGGTGGCTCTAACGACGGGCAGCGACTCAGCGTAGGATCGCCGACAATGATGCCAGGCGCCATAGCTGGGGTCGCCGTCGCGGGAGCCGTTCTGTTGCTCGGGATACTCGTAGTTGCGCAGTGGTGGCGCAAGCGGCGGTGGAATGGCGGATGTTCTGCTGAAAAGGGAATAGCGGCCCTCGGTGAGCACTTGAGTACTTGCGTGCACTTGGTGACGAGTACACTGAAACGGGCCGTTCTTGATAGGCCGTTGCGGCCCCGATAACCTGAACAAGTCTGGCTCTGCAGACAGCGTGCAAGTGCCCATTCTCCAGGGCGCTGCGCCGAGAGGTGTTCAAGATGGCGCTGACATCTACGACCACCGGACCGTTACGGAAGTCGTTTCTTACCCCAACGACGACCCGTCTCCGGCGAGTAGGCTGAATAGGGATCATTCGCGGACACGAGTCGGCCACGGACAACGAATATCTGAGAAACACATGAGAACTCCGAGGAACACCGTATCTCTTCAAGCTCCACCAACCTCAGCTGAGTTGGTCCCCGACGTCGGAGGTGCGACGGGCACGCGGCATGGTCCCGGAAGGAGGAGACAGTCTGTCGATGGGGGCCTCCGACTGGCCGGTGGACCTCCAGGAGAAGAGGGCTTCGCCGAGGACGCGCGGCTCAGCGTGACTTCTACAGGTACACTTCCACCTTCGTACCAGCTATACCGATCAATACAGTGATTTCCCTCGCGTTGAGGGCTTACTCACCGGCGTCGAATAAGCTTGTGACTCTTGAACAGATCCCTTGGTTGGAGGAGGAGGAGGAGGATCGGAGGTAGCGACGGTGAGAAGAAGCGCGTGGGCACTGTTTCGGGTAACTCCGGGTGCTTTCCTGCCGGCGCTGAGCGACTCATCTCCAACGTTGACTTTCGCCCCCACCATCGAGGGCCAACTCCAGTTGGGCGCGGTACAGGGGCTTCCGGCAAGGCTAGCTCCATTTTCAGGCCCATACAATTCTTCAACCTAAAACAATTGATTGTTATACAGGAGCTCATGCTTGCTACAATTGAATCTGAACAAATGACTCACTATCTTCGGCATAGTACCATGTTGCGGACGCTGGCAGCCTGAGCGGTGACTTCCAGTCCGCCTTGAATATTCCGTCAAACATACACAGATCCAATATCGTCATGAAGGTCATGTTCTCTACGACACCCGTATTGGCCGAACTTACTACGACGATGAGACCGTCTAGTCGACCTCTAGCGAGAGCAGAGTTATACGTCCATCCAGCATGTATGCACATCTCTCAGCTTTGTTAAAATCGATGCTAGCACTGACCAATCTTACACAGTGGATACGTGTTCCTTATAGCAAGTAACCTAAACTTTCCACACAGCTGCAGGAGAAAGGCGTGAAACCGACCATTGGTTTAACCCACAAAATTAGGGCCTGCTTGCGGCCCAGTGAGGCTGGGGCGTGGCGTCTGGGATACGCGCTTTCCGTCTCAGGACTCGCCCTCTAGCGAAGCGAGATTGGCCTACCTATGGAACACTAGGCGTCTGACAACTCCGTGCTCGCCGCCGCTCATCCCGTACGCAAGTATAGTCACCATGGCTCAATCTTCAAGGATTTATGCTCTGCGTACCTTTGATACGAGTGCAAGATCCCACGCGGGCGACGGAGACGGTGCTACTTCGCAACGCATATAGGGCGGCCGTCCGAGAGGATCGCAAGACCTCAAACCTTCGAGTCTTCACGGGGCCGCTCGTCACATAATGTTATGCTGTAGGGCGCCGTCGCGAATGACATCTATCCCTGTTTTTGTATCAATCGAAGGGCGTCCCGAGGGTATATTTGAGGTATAGTACGAAGGTATTTTTGTGAGTGATCCCAATGCGCCTCTCAACAACCTGACTTAGCACCGACTGCGTGCTCTCAACATGTTCCCGCGTCTAGGAGTTCCACTATCCACCTGCTATACCGCCGCGGGTTGTGCTACCTGGGACACTGGAGAACACTGTATACACCAAACGTATCGCCCGTGGCCGCCCATCCCATTCCCGACTCGCTCGTCTACTGACGTAAAAGAGGCGCTCTCTCAAGGCCTCACTGCCTTCCTGCGTCTTCGTCGCGATGGGAAGTGACTCGCAGGTGGAGTTAGAGCTAATGGGAATTTCGCCTAGAAGCTCGCCTGCAGGCTTACGGCACGAACTCGAAGACACTCCCCTCCGAGCACCGGTGTGCTCACTACAAATTCAATCGCACAATCAGCGCGCAAACGTCGAACCTAGCGTGACATTGGACGGCACAGCCACTTGCGGTCGCAGAACTCCCAGCGGTCAAGGTCGAATGCGTTCCACTGTGCACGATGAACGGATACACTCCCGGGCCGTGGTGACAACCTGGCAGCGAAGAGCGGAACATCGTGATGCTGATATCTGCTTGCTTTCTGTGAGCTGCACTGGGCGTCCTGCCAGTTCATGGACCTTGGGATGTGGCCCGCCTCCGGCGCCATATTGAAACCTCATCGCTGCTGTGCTTCCCTCTCCGGTGGCTGCGCGCAGCCGTTTGTACGTGATAACACCAATCTCATACGTTCAACTGCAGGCGTCATACTCGTCTTCTCTCCCTGAATTTCCCTCCGCCGACAGCAAGCTTGCCACGCTGAGGGCGCCCTCAAAGTACAAAATGCATTTCACATACTCGTCTTTGCGAGGTGAGCGCCCCGCATCCCTTCTACTACCCTTCAGCATGTCTGACTCGGAGCAGAAACGAACCACGCTCTATATCGCTTTGGTATGTATACTTCCCCTTACGGGGACCTTCGCCAATCTCACTAACCGGTTCATGACACCTACTGGTATCTCTGGCAGGCCTCGCCGTTTCCGCACCGTGTAGGCATCCGCACCGTTGGCATCCCGCGGGCAAGGTGTAGTGTCCGCGACCAGATTTTGCCGTATCTAGACCTCATCGCCGCTGTGCTGCCCTCGGTGGCGGCGCGCAGACGTCAGTACGTTATGATCATCACCCCAGTCGCACAACTTTGGCCACCCGCGTTTCCATACGTCCCGCACAGGCGTTCCCTCTAACCAAGGAATGCTCACAATGGCGCCCTTGGACACCACATAAAGCACACTGGTCGCAAGCTGGGCTCCCCACTTCTGGGCCCCCCGTCAGCATGTCTGCGCAGAAGAGAATTACACTTTATACGGCTCTAGTATGTGCACTTCCCCTCATTTATCTAAGCAAGTTTCACTAACTAGCCTATGACACTCGCCTGTATTACTGACAGGCCTCGCCGTTCCCGCATCGTGTAGGCATCCACTCCGGCAGCCCATAGGCCGGCTCTCGCGGAGCGTGACACTGACGCTCGTTCTACAGGTTCGGCTGGCTCTGGAAGAGGCTAACGCCACATACGATACTATACAGATCTCCCTCGTGAACAAACAAGAATGGTACCAGAAGAAAGTCTACCCGGAACGCGCGCAGGTACCTTCTCCTGCCCCTTCCTCCTCTTCCACATGCCGCTCAGCGCAACCCCTCCCGCAGGTCCCCTACCTCATCTACGGAGGGCCCGAGCTGCACCCCGACGAGGCGCCCTCGCCCGACGCAGTCAAGATCCCCGAGTCGCTCGTCATCCTCGAGTTCCTCGCAGACATCTTCCCCGCCGCACTCCTCCTCCCCGCAGACCCCGTGCTCCGCGCACGCGCACGCGTTTTCACCGCGGCCGTCGAGACGGAGC
Source organism: Trametes pubescens (assembly GCA_001895945.1). Classification (NCBI taxonomy): domain Eukaryota; kingdom Fungi; phylum Basidiomycota; class Agaricomycetes; order Polyporales; family Polyporaceae; genus Trametes; species Trametes pubescens. Next base: position 63,537 of record MNAD01001255.1, on the reverse strand, counting down.
TACTCCCCGCGCAAAGGGGCTTCTTCCTCATGGGCGCGCCCCCAGACGCCATCCTCGCCGCGCTCGACGCGCTGCAGGCGCGGCTCCCACCTTCGGGGGGCTTCGCCGCCGGCCCCGAGTGGTCCATCGCGGACGCCGCGGTGATGCTTATCTTCTTCCGCCTGCGCATGTCCGTCACGCTCGAGGTCGGGTTCTTCGCGCCCGGGGCGGCGCAGGCCGTGCGCGCCGCGCTCGAGTCGCCGCGGTTCGCACGGCTGCAGCGGTACATCGCGGACAACGTCGCGCGTCCGAGCATGGCGGCGACGTGGGACGAGGTGAGTGGTGCTACCCCCGGGGGTACCGGGTGAATGCGTGGCTGATCGCAGGTGGGACAGGCTGCTGTCAAGGCAGAGTTTGTGGGGCGCTTCGAGAAATTACGCAGCTTGCAGGCTGCCTGAACCTTCAGAGCTTCGTCGGTGTCCCTGTTATAGGTACTATCACCGGTCCCGTATCCGTAGCTCCGTTCCAAGAGTCATTGAACCGCTAAACGTAGATGTACGGTTGTTTTTCTTGTATATGATGCCATATGTTCGCCAATAAACCCATCCGCGAGCTAGGTGTCTACGTATGCCTGTCAGTCCTGCACATGCTCTCCGCGTCCACATTAGTACGCACATAACCTTGGTTGTACCATTCATTGCGTGACTGTATGCTACAGAATTACCTGTACATTATTGACTATAAGGGGCTCCACGTAGTAGTGTCCTATCACCGGAAGCATCTGTCACGTCGCGTCCGCGTCCGTGCCGGAATGCGTCTCTAACGTCGTGTTCCACTCGATGACCTTAGGATGTGCCTTTACCTACGAAGAAGACGTAGAGCGGTCGGCGTCAGCCCCGCGTCGGCGCGAGATTTCCCGCATAGGAGACAGACGTACCTTCTTCGGATCGAACCCTAGGACTTGCAACCCATCTAAAGATGCTGCGCGCGATAGCGCGACGTAGCTCTGACCTTCAAACGCCGCAGTGCCTCAGCCACGTCTCCTACGGAAAAGCACAACGGGAAGGCCCCGCACCTTTCTCAAACACGCTGCGCAGATCGATCTTGACGTGCTGGATCGTCTGGCCCTGGCTCTTGTGGATGGACATCGCCCACGCCAGCACGAGGGGCACCTGCACCCGCCGCGCAAGCAGCTTCCCCTCGTTGTCCTCGACGCGGAACTCGTCCCGCACGACGAGCACGACCTCCGTCCCCTGCGCCGTGCGGAACTCGACGAGCGGGTACCGCTCCTCGTCCTTTGCCTTACTGCTCTTCGCCGCCGCCGACGCGGGCTTCCCAGTACTAGTCGCGTTCTCCTTGCCCTCCGCCGGGCGGTAGAAGAACACCGGGGTGCGGCCGTCCGGGCCGACCTGCACGTTCCGCACGGCCCCGCCCGCCTTCGACGCGCCCGCCTCCTGCGACCCAGACGCGGATTTCGGCTTCGCGCCGCCGTCCTCGGCAGGTGTGGGTGGGGCGACGCTCGCGAGGCAGGATGCGGTGTTGTAGAAGCCGAGCACGCGCCCGACGCTGCCGTTCACGAGCTTCTCGTCGACGTTCTTGACGAGCATCACTTGGGAGTTCGCTTTGAGCACGAGCTGCGCGGGCACGACCATTTGCTCGAGCATCTTCTGGTGCGTGCCGGTGTCGCGGGCGACGAAGGTGCGTGGGGCGCCGGGGAGCGCTGCGAGCCGAGTACTGTTGGCGCGTTCGACTTGGGTACGCAATGGGTAGAGCTCGGTCGGCAAGATTCCGGAAGGTAATGGCGGGAGGGGGCGAGAGAGCGAGGTGAACGTTGTCTGTGCGGAGGCGGATATGGTGCCCTTGCGCAGCTCGTTGAGCAGTTCGACGAATTCTAGAGAGCTCCATGTGAGATGACGCCGAAGTAGTAAAGGTAGAGGACATACGAGTGTCCGTCTGCCGATATACCTGAGTGAGTGTCACCGTATGGTCGATGCACTGCTTCCAAGCGTCGCTTTCGAAGGCGAAAAACGGCTCCTCCCCTGATTTCGTGACAGGAGGTAGCTGGAAGAAGTCGCCCGTGACAACGATCTGCGAATAACATAGTCAGCGACGGTACCCTAACGAGACGCGTGCGGGTACCTGAATCCCACCAAACGGCTTATCCGTCTTCTTACGAAGTTGGACGGCCAGTTTCGCGAGTGTATCGAACAATTGGCCGTCGACCATCGAAACTGGTCCAGGATTAGTCTATAACCATGATCGGAGAGGTGCTACGAACCTTCGTCAATAATGAGGACCTTGGTCTCCTTCCACCGCTTGAACGCAGGCTTGCACGTCTTGATGCAACTAATCTGTCGATCAATGTTGTGCATGCCAGGGGTGACCGCACCCCAGGAGTGAATAGTCATCCCTTGATAACCCCGTCAGAAAAGCCTGTTATCGCGAGTTAAGCTTAACTGACCGCCGATGTTCGACGCAGCCATGCCTGTGCTCGCAGTAACGGAGACCACTTCGGGTTTCTTGGCGTGCTTTCTGCGAAGGGCGGCAATTATAGCGCGCAGTAACAAAGACTTGCCTGTACCTGGTAAGCTCACGTCAGTACATAGCAGCAAGATAATACCACATCGTGGTTGTGACATAGTCTGGCTACTGCATAGAGAACATATGATACTATCAGGGTGCCGTATAGGCAGACGTAGCATCGTAAACGCGTCATGACAGAGTCAGGCCTACTTCAGCCGTGTTATAATTATAGCCACACTCCCAGGCCGGGTGTGCGTGAAAGTGGGCAGGAGTTGTGCCGCTTGGCTAGCCCACAAGCGAGGAGTTGTCGTAGCTCAGCAACGAGAGCTATTTCCATACGTTTTGCATGCCAGAGAGTCGGAACTCACCAGCAGCACCAGTGAAGAACACGCTCTTCTCCTCCTGCACTACCATCTGGAGCACCCGCACCTGGTCGGCATTGAGCGACACCTGCTCGTGCGGAACGCCGGATTCCTTCCCTCCAATAGCCGGAAGGGTGACTAGAGGCGAAAAGAATGTGTCGAGAGTTCTGCGCCTCTTGTTGCTCGCGTCGGCTGCGCCCTTGCCATCGTCGATGCCACCGGTTGATTTCCGTTTTCTCGTGTTCGTGGTCTTCGTGGCGAGAACAGTGCTTCTCGCCATCTTCTTCTTCCCAACCCCACGCACGCGGAAAAGCAGGACAGAACGCTTGAGCCGGAGACAAGGCAGACGGTAGGAGCGATCGCTGGTGGTTGGTGGTTGGAGACAAGCTGAGCGCGGCGCGACGCGGCAACTCCGTCGCGTTCTGTCACGTGCTGAGATGCTTCCGTTTCCGAGTTTATCGGGATGGGGTAGGCAGAAGCATCTAATCTTATCAGATTGCCTGTGTATCATCAGGGATCAGTGGCGTGCTTCAGCAGCTCGACGCTCTCACCCCAATCCAGTGATCTGCGCGTCCCTCTCTCTCCCTCTCCCTTGCTCGCTCGTACGTCCATTGCCCATTCACCTCAGCGGCATAGGCAGCTTTAAGACAGCGCAATCATCCAAAACCTCAACTACTCAGAGAATGCCTATGCAAGACCATGAGCCCAGCACTAGCGCGGACACCATTCGCGGACTGCGGCATCTCGACATGAGCCTCATGTCTGAACATACCATGGCACACGACGAGCACGAAGACGCGTCCCCAAACCACCCTGGTAGCTCCTTATACCACCCTCCATCGCCGTTCAGCGCATTCCAGTCCGAGCCGGGCAGCCCCTCAGGGGACTCTGTCTCGTCGTTCCCCTCGGTATCCTCCTCCTTCCTCTTCTCCTCCGGACCAGCATCACACCCACCGTCAGAACCAGACAGTGACTTGGGTGACTCCACGAGTGGTCTCGTAATCCCCTCGCTGATGCTGCCCTCGCCGTCGAAACGACCGACACCCTACGGACAGACGCTCGGCGAGCTGCGCTTGTTGCTACTCGGCCCGAAAGGCGTGGACTTGAGCGCAATCGCCTCGCAGCTCGTGGACGATAGCGAGGACGTCGTGGAAGTGGGCATTTGGGAGGAAGACCGGCCCGAAGGCGGAAATACACGAGGGAAGCGGAAGGCGAGCTTGCGCGTATCTACCCATTGGGTAGAGCATCGCGACGCGCATGGGCTCGAGCGCGTCGAGCCTGCGCGAAATGTTGAGATCATGGAGTTGTCTCCATACGATCCCTACTCAGAGGTACGTCTCGTGGAACGCGTAAGGGGCCGTTTGCTAACGTAAGTTGTAGGCGGACGTCGTTGTACAGCACGTCCTCCCGATAATCCACTCCCCGTTCTACCAGGTTATGAGCATACTCAACCGCGAGCATCCACCTAGCGGCACGCTCGCCCACATCCTTTCCTCTTCCTCCTCTCCGCTGCACACTGCGCTCATATTGGTCGCGTGCCCATGTGAGCCTTCTCATTGCGGCCCCCATACAACCACTCACTAATTGCCGCTCAGCACCCACTCCAGCGGAGAAATCCCTCATCGAGGCACTCAGTCCACACATACCCATCGTCGTGCTCCCCCTCGCATCGCCAGCTACACGCGACTCCCCACCGAACGTCTCATACAAGATATCCTCCCCGCATTTATCCAGCTTCCGCCCTGCGTCCATCGACGCGCTACGGATAGGGCTCTTCCGCAACCCTAGCACGCTCGCTAGGCTCCGTGCAGAAGCAGCGTCGCGCTTCCTCCGCTGGCGCGAGGTCGAGCGCGCAGTCGAACGCGTCCAATGGGGCGTGCACGCATCTACCTCGCAGACCACCGCGATGAAGACCCCCATGCCCGCACATGCACACCCCAACGAGAAGCGCGGGTGGTGGGATAAAGAGGAATGGGAGGCGCAGTGGGAGGGAGAGCTCTCGCACGAGGTCGCGCTGCACCTCCGCCGCCGGCGCGCGGGCACCGTCCGACGTATAACTCCGCTGTCCTCTCTCCCTCCTGCAAGCCAGACATCCTACTTCCGCGCACGCGACGCTCCGTCCGCCGTCCCGGATACACCGATGCCGCGAGACGCAGATGAGCAGGAGCGCGGCCTGCTCTCCCCGTCATGCCCCTCCGCCGCGTTCGACCCGCTGCATATCCCGTCCCTCGTCGTCTTCTCGGTCTCCCTCCTCGGGGCGCTGCGCACGCGTGTAGCCCGTTCAGTCGGGCTACACGGCGTGAAGCGTGCTGCTGGTGCCGTTGTTCCCGAGGATGGTCAGCAGCGGAGGGGAGGACGCAGCTTCGGGTATAGGTTCGGCATCGGCTTCGCCCTCATGAGCGCGTTCTGCGCTGGGGTGGGTATCGGGTTGCTGGCGGCGCGCTTCTAGGTCTGTGTTCACACCGAACTGGACTGCTTTTTGGTGATGCTCTGACGATTTTGTATTGATACCCTGGAGGTGCTCTACCATGTTGTTGCTGTATCTACGTACGCGTCACGAAATATCAATGTTCAAAATATTACTTGCGTCTGCCTCGAAACTTCAGCACTTCAGCGCGCGCTAAGTAAACACCAGACAGGCGCCTATCCCCACACTTCTCTCGTCCGCACCACCAGAGTCCTCCGCCGAATCCTACCCAATACCCTGATCATTCGGGCGTATCTTCCTGCACCGTATTCTCTTTGCCAGCTTGAGGTTCTGCTGTCCTACATCTGCCTGCTAGCCCTGCGTTCGGCCCTCAAGTCACAACATGACGAAACACAGCAAGAACAACACCGCGTCCTCGATCTTCTCGTACGCAGAGTACAAGAAGCTCGACTATGGCACGAAGCGGGTATGTCTCTTGCGTTATTGCGTGGGCATGAACGAATGTCCAACCCGTTCAGCAACGTCTAGGGAACGAGTCCATGCGCCGCTTCGACGCGTGCGCACTTTGCTTGCAGCGCGCGCGCGACCCCGTCGCGTGTCAGAAGGGTCACCTATTCTGCAAGGAATGCGCCCTGACGGATCTCGGTACGTCTCTATTGATGCAGTAGGGTGACAGTACGGGTATCGACCTCTTCCGTAGTTGGGCAAATGAACGACATCAAACGTCAGAAAGTCCGGCTGGAGGCGATGAAGAAGGAGGCTGAGGAGGAACGGGAACGGGCACAAGAGGCAGCGCGCGAGCGGGTCCTGCGCGAGTTCGAGAAGGGCCAGCTGGGGCTCGCCGCCGTCTCTAGTATTTCGACCTCTTCGCGCGCGGATTCTTCGGATGGTAGGTCTTTGTCCTACAAACACGGTCTTGTCGGCCAGAATTCACAGCCATCTTGCGTCCCACAGCTCGAGGATCTAAACGCAAGTTCGACTTCGACGCGAGCGCTGTGGACACGCTCACGCGCGAGGCGGAGGAGGCGGCGCTGCGGCAGATCGAGCGCGAGCAGGCAGAAGCACTGAAGAGCAAGCTGCCCGACTTTTGGCTGCCCTCGCTCACACCGACATACACCTCACACGGGCCCCCAACGTCCTTGGCGCAGGTGAAGCTACAGACGACGTGCCGCGGCGGCAACCCCGCGCATCAGCTATCGTGTGTACCGTTTGGCTTTGTATTCTTACGATCGACACTCACTCTGGTCACAGGCGGAAGAACCTCATTCCGGTCAAGTGGACGTTCGACACGAGCTCGAACTCGGTGTCCCAGAAGTCCGTGGAGTCTACGCCCGCGACTGACGCGGGAGACCAGTCGGTCGAGCCCAAACCTAGGGCGCTTCGAGACGAAGAGCAGCCACCGATGTGCCCCTCATGCAAGAAACAGCTGTCGAACAACACGTTTATGAATTGTGCGTCCTCCGAACTTCTTTCTCAGCGGTCACAGCCCCTCATGGCGAATTGCAGTGATGAAGCCGTGCGGGCACGTTACCTGCAAGACGTGCACGGATGCGCTTGTCAAGCCTGCGATGCAGTGCATCCTGTGCGATGTCAAGCTCGGCGAGAAGGACGTTATCGAGCTCACCCGCGAAGGTATGGGCGCACACTGGTTAAGCTCCATCCTCATGCTGATTAAACGTCGCATCTAGGGACTGGTTTCGCTGCGGGCGGTTTGGCAGAGACGTCGAAGAGGGGAATCGCCTTCCAAGGATGATGTATATGCACAGTTTCGGGCCCCCTCTCATGTATGTACGTTCATCTGCTGAAATTGTATTCGTGAATGCGTGGAAGTATACAGGTGGAAGCCAACTATACAGTTGTGCACGCCAACAGTCTTACTCGTATAACGTCATATCTGAATCCACGGAGCCCTCCTCAAAGTCTGTTGAGACGGTAGTATCGACATCATATAGCGTCTCGTCCGGGTCCACTTCGCTCGGCTCCACTGCGTCCTGGTCCTTTCCGCTCACGTCCACCTCGTCCACGCCTACTGCCTCCCGGTTCGCTGCGTCCTGGTCCGTTGCGCCCTGGTCCGTTGCGCCCTGGAATGTTGTGTACTGGTCTCGTCCGTCTACGTCCACCGCGCCCACGTCCACTTCGTCTGAGCCCACAGCAGCCCCCTCTGGTGGATTGATGACAATGGAGTGTGTGATCCCCATCTGCATGGCCTTCGGAGGCTCGATGGACACAGGCAAGACCTCGAGGCCGATGGTGTACGTGTCGCGTGCCTGGTATCGCACCATCACCCGAAAAAAGAACGTCGTTTCCTTCCTGCGCGGGTCGGGTAGCCCGAATGTGGACCCATCCCCCTCCTTCACCCCCCGCCACTTCGTCCACGCCACCCGCGAAAGAGGAGCATCGTCTTTGCCCTTTCCCTCTTCCTCTCCCTTAGCCTGGCCCCCACCCTCGGCATTGGCAGTCGCGGTGGCCGGAGACACGACCTCTACCAGCCCAATTCGCATGGCCATGACCATTACGTAGCTGCCCAGGAGCCGGGGAGTAGTGTGTTGTACCATGGTGATCAGTCCTACGCCCTTCCTCTCCAGCTTGAACCCTAATATGGGCTGCCCCGCCTGAGTGGTGTCCGTCTCCGTGATCGATGTATCGCCCGCCTTTCCGTCCGACTCGGTGTCTGCCTTCATGCCCGACTCCGCATCCGTCTTCGCGTCCGACTGAACATCCGGCTTGGAGTCCGGCTCGATACGCGTTGCCAGGTCCGGCTCAGCGCCCGCCTTCGCATCGCTCCGAACGATTACCGCGGCGTCCAGTTCAGTGTCCGGCTTCGCCTTTGACTCCGCGTCTTCCGGAAGCGAGTCTAGAGGAGTGACCCGGTATCCCTGCTTGCGCAGTACCGTGAGCGCCCAGCCCGCGAGCTGCAGGGAGACCGGTGTGTCCGTGGCCTTCTCGATGTAGTTCATCTCGCGCACAGGCGGTATGCGCGTGAGGCGCGGCAGGGCGCGGCGGTGCGGGTCGCAGAAGAGCGTGCCGTTGTGGGAGATGGACGCGCGGCACTTCGCGAGGTCCGCGCGAGTGAGGAGGACGAGGCGGGAGGACGAGAGGTCGCGCCTCTGGTCGATGTCGTGGAGTGTTACCCCACTCAGGACCTTGGTTGGGCCGTGTGCGAGGTGTGCCGGGAGCTCGTCAGGTGCGTCGGCACGCACTGCGTGAGGTGATTCGCTGCAGACGATGGCGAGCAGCCCGCCAGGCTCCTTCGAGTCGCGCTCCTGCCATAGGCACGGGATGGGGACGAGATAGAGTCCGGAGAGGGGGTGCGATCCTGAAGATGCAGACTTGGGATCCGCCGAGCCGTTTGGAGAGAGGAGGACCTTCAGAGGAATGTAGGGGACGGGGCTGGGAGGGCCGTGCGATCGTATCATCCATCCGGAATTGAACTGCGCCTGACCCAGACACTTTGCAAATTTCTGGGGGGAGACGGACGTGATCTGGCGTCCGATGAGGAAGTCTACGGGATGGGTGGCGAAGTGCGAGATGTAGTCGACCATGCGGGATTCTATCCGCCCAACGCGGGAGCGGTACTCGATCATCGCTTCACCGATGTTGGCGTTGAGGCAATACTTATCGAGTTCCGCGATGCGCTTCGGCACCTTGGTGTGATTCCACGCGAAGATGGACGCGTCAGGCTTCCGCTCCCAGATCGCCTCCTGGAGACGGACGAATGCGCGGCTGCCCTCTCCATAGAGTGTAGGCATGTGGGCGCCGAACAGGCCCATGAGACAGTACGCCCTGTCCTCCTCCCGCGTCGTGACGCGCGATGCCGCCCACGACATCACCTGTGCGACGCAGATCTCTCGTACGGGGATGACTTTCGTAAGTATGAGTGGGTGGATGTCCAGCCGCAGCTGGAGGACGGATGCCAGGCTTGCCTTTGTGCCGAGGTATGCCCAGCTCGCAGAGAGGAAGACCACGATGTCGGGCGCGAGTAGCTCTTGGAGGGTCCATCCGCGGGTGTGCCACAGGCTGAAGAAGAATTCGCTGGTTTGAGCGATGGGCCCGGGTGCACTTCGTACATCCGACAGATACGCGTAGCAGACCACAGCAGCTTCGTACCAACGGTACATCGCATTGATCGCCTCCGACAACTCCGCGCTGCTGCTCTGGTCCATGCAACAGGAGTCCATCCAGAGGTATTCGTGTCCGTCCGCACGTGCGTAGGCGCATGCATCTCGAATCTTCCGTGACAAGCGAGGGTCGGTTAGAACGGAGGGATGGGCCCAGGAGTGCGCGAACGAGTTGACCGAATTCACCCAGACCAGCAGCAGGAGGGCGATGCTTGTTCGTAGACTGGCCAGAGGTGCACTCGACCGGACATGGGGAAAGTGGGCGACATGTTGTGGCAAGATCCAGAGTAAAACGCGACTACGACGACAACCTGAATGAGCTTGCTCTGTATTGCGAATTCTTGAAGAAGGAAGCTCACCCGAGGTGGAAGAGAATGATCTGCAGGGTAGTGGGATTCAAGTAAGAGGCTTGAACGGCACAGACCTGCTGATAGGACTGCTCGCGGTCCGGCCCATCCCACCTATGGCTCAGGATAGCATACGGGACTTCCATTGCGTTCGAAACCTCGCGGAATAAGCCGGTTTCTGTGCTGAGAAGGCGCATGATGGGTCAACCAGATCTGCAGAATCGAGGGACACGCGCTATCAGTATACTGCTATGTTATGGCAAGTTGTGAGAGCGCAGCATGCACGACATACGGAAGAAGTACTGGCAGATGAAGGGAATAGTCAGCTTCACCACGAAGGGCGAAGGAGGTAGTCGAGCCTCGTCAGCCATATATATTTACGGCATACTTCCAGCCTCGTGGAGAGGCTTGAGAAACGAACCGCATTGTGGTACATCGCTCACACTAGCGGGTATAGCCTCCGACTAGGTTCCCCAGTAATTTGAGACATGGACAAAAGTGATGAGTTAATGCTGCTATGACAAGATGACGAGAAGCCATTAACGCACCCGACTTCCAGTCAAGTGATGCGTCGCCCCCACCACCTCTCACCAAATCCATAAGAATGGCTCCTCTTGTATCGGGGCAGATACACATGGACATCTATACGCCTTTGCAAGGACACCGCACTTTATGAACACCTCGCACACAGACCACTGCGAAGGACAGGCACGAAAATACGATCTAGAATGAGATCTAGGGCAAGCATAGCACAGGCGGCAATGAATTGTAATACTGATACCGACACGACGCTGAGGCGCCCTCCCAACCTCGCATCCGACCTCGACTCGCCGCTAGCAGCCCGATCAGATACATATCTATGAATGCTCCTGTGATAGCCTAGAGCGGATGTCAGAAAAAAAATACAAGCAGGACACTAACACGCACAACGAACTTCACTCGAGCTCCTCTCCGAGAACACTTAGCACCAACCGCTCAATCTTCGCGGACAGCGCTTCTGCCGCCTTGCGCAGCTCTTCATTTCCGCCAGACAGGATGAGGGTGGCCGGATCGTCGTAGATGACCTTCGTCCCACCCCCGTCTGCGTTCTCCAATAGCATAAGCTTTGGCGGAACGTTGAGGCCCGCTGCATAGTCGTGCGACAGCATCGTTTGCGCGATGAGCGGGTTTCCGAACGTGTACACGATCGTCTGCGGCGTGGACGGTACGCCCGTGTACGTCTTCATCCACCTGTGGTGGGCGAGCTCCCCAAAGTACCTGGATGACGCAGTCAATGAAGCGAACCGTCGACGCATCAGACACGGGGCCTTACACAAAGTCTCCCCCGGCTGTTAAGGCGTTGATGCCGGCCTCAAGCTCCTCCTTGTTTTGGGCCGTCCCGAGGACGCGGTAGACAGCCGGACCGCCCGCGGACTTGTTCACCGCCTTTTCGAGGCGTGCGGAGACCTCTGCGAATGCGAGCGGCGTTTCGTAGGTGATACGCTTGCCGGTGTACTCGACGACGCTCTTCGATGTAGCCATTGGCGGTGCAAAACTGTATCCCAACATTAGACAAGGGACAGAGGCTATGCGTTGCCTGAAACTACGTACCAGGTGCGGAAGCAAAGGTGTGGTTGAGGGCGATGCCACTGGTATCGATCTGCCACGCCCAGTATATAGCGGCGCAGCCTCGGAGTATGACTGTGCATGCCGAGCTTGTGCTTCTGTATATATTAGGTTTAGAAGCTGTTGATGACGCTGTCAGCCTCGGCCTTCGGGATATCAAGGGACTCGACTTACTCAGGGTTTTCCGGGCACCCCCTGCATGTACCCGGCCGGTCAATCGCATATGGACGACGCCGCGTGGTGCAAGCGTTATTCGTTCTTGATTACTTGCCCTTGGTACATCTCAAGGGATGACCAACGTGAGGCCAAAAATACCGTCGTAGCTTGCGCAGTTACTTTATTCAGCACGATCCGGCGAGCTCTCGAAAAGCCATGTTCAAGTCCGTACGACGAGGAATTGCTCGGGAATCTCTGGGTTCTCGTAAGGGGTCAAGTTCACCTCCATCTGAATACTCCCATCTTCCGCAAGCACCCCAGACCGCTCCACCTAGTCATGTTAGGCGTAGCATCGACACAAGGGGCAACTCGGCCTACCTGGAACACGCGCGTGTTGAAGCCGAACTGCTTAACAGTGGGCGGACATTCGCGGGCGATGTCAACGATCTTGTTATAGGACTGTCTGGGGACGTCCTCCGAGCCGACGTCAAGGGGTCTATTGATGTGGACTGCTTTCAGCCTGCGTGCCTGAGCTAGACAGGAGCCAAGCTCGTCCTGGGCGCTCTCGATAAGTCGCTCCCATTGAACCACAAGCAAAGCCACGACTAACCAGGTCATCCTGCTCTACCACGATGAAAAGCTGTTGCAGGGCAGGACACCGGGCGCAGATGTCCGCGATCGCGTCGATGCCCATTCGCATGCGATGCACAGAGAACCGAGTCAACCGTTCACCGTGTGCGCTGACGACCGCTTTGCAGAACTCGTCGCTCAACCGGTGATTGACATGTCCACCGATGGTCGATATGTGGAACTGCTGCAGAGGTGCGTTGGCGAGGAGATTCAAGACGTCTCTTTGCCAGTCCGCGAGTGAGGTATGCTCATCTACTGTCAGAGTGATCGAGCGTAGGCGAGACAAGGTGCCCGCTCGGTTGCAGTGTTCGCTGAATGCTCCCATATCCTAAGGAACACATAAACCCCAGCTGATCGTAGGAGACGGAGAAATGACATACGAATGCGGTCGACAGACCTTCCATGCCGAGTCCGACGATGCCCTTGTAAATACCAGAGAGCGCAGCCGAGAGTCCTTCGTGGGTGACTTTAGGGCAGCCGACAAGGTATAGATACTCTAGGTTGATGATGTGCGGCGCAATGTCGCGCAAGACGCCATCCGTGACTCGTGTAGAAGACTGGAGGAGAGTACGAGTTAATGTCAGGCATTGACCCAGGTGGCAAGAGGGCTCGCCTTGCAGATCAGACTCAGATACTGTAAAGCCTCTTTAGTGTTCTGCATCCAAGAAGGCAATATGTCGACCACCAGGCCACTAGGCATTATAAGCGACAGTTTACGCAGGTGGTTGAAACGAGGAAGAATGCTAGGATCATAGAAATTATTGTGCTGGCCGTTGAGCTCCAGCTCGCTTAGCTTTGAACAGTCGACCAGAGTTTCCAGAACACGAGAAGTAAGTGAACCATGCCGCGTCCAAGTGCATGCCCTGAGGTTGGCGCAGTGTCGGACGCCTTGGAGGCAGAGTGAAAGGATCGTATCGTGCTCCTCAGATTGTAAGGCTTTGGGGAAATCGCGGATGACTGTGTCCAATGATAAGTAACTCCTCCGTAAAAGTGCGCGCCGACATCACGCCCTAGCCTACCGATAAAGAGGGAACGTCCCGAGTCCCAGTGACTTACCTAGCTGTTGCACCAATGTAGCGAGATGTGCGTACTCCGCCAAGGTCCTAAACAGTTTGATAACCTGATGCATTGCCTGAGCTCCGATCCTTTGGGGGTGTCCGCAATAATAACAGTGACGACATGCCTTGTATTTCCCCTCCTTGTGCCACGCATAGATGAAAACCCGCTCGTACAGTAGTGGGACTGCGAACGTGTAGAAGGTCTTATTGACCAGGCATAGAGCCGCGAGATGGCTCGGTCGTACGACGTGAAGCACGACGAGCGGAAGCAGCTCAACCGGAAGATCCTGAAATTGCGCAAAGTCACTCATGGCCCAGACACAGCACGAAGAGGATAGCGGCAGGTCATCGTCGTGAGCAGGGAGCGAAACCATGGGCTGAAGTCAAGTATCGGCGGGATCTGTGTCGGACTTTTCCGAAGGCGCCTCACGCGGTGGGATAAATACTCGGAATGCCTCGCGCGCGAGGCCTCGCGAGGTATTTTTGTCCTCGCGATGCCTCTTGAGGGTGATGCGAGGGCCTCGCGAGGCCTCGCGAGGCCGATTCGAGGGCAATTCCGAGGGAATCTCGAGGATATCACCCTCGCGATGCGCACTTAAAAAGTCCGACATGGGCTCCGACGTGACGGAGCTTAATTGATAGGCTCACATTACAGGCTCCGATGAGCTCCGACATAATGGAGATGTGGCACCTGCGAAGTGCTCAAGTACCGACGGTGAACGGAGACCAGCGCTGTTCCTCTTGTAACTAAACCACCACCATCTCTCTGCTTCCCCCAATTTTCGTTGGGCGCAATGTCCGACCTGGAAGACGAAACCGTTCTCAACCACGAGGGCGATGAGCACGAAGAGACCGAAGAGCTTGAGGAGCGCCCGAGGAAACATTCAAGGAGACGAGACGAAGACGAGGAGGAGGAAGATGAGGAAGACGAGGACGAGGACGAGGAGGATGAAGAGGATGAGGGCGTAGAGCGTGGCAAGAAGCGCTCAAAAGTATGCTCATTTCCCGGCTCGCCGTCAAGTCGAATACTAACCGGTGAATGTAGCATCGACACCATAAACGTCCCGCCGTCAATCGTTTCCTCGATGTCGAAGCCGAGGTTGATGAAGACGAGGACGAGGAGGAGGATGAAGATGAGTATGCGCGAGGTACGGCCATAAGTTCCACTCGTGCCCTTACGATATTGACAAGTAATCACAGACGAGTTCATTGCGGACACTGGAGTGGAGGGCGAAGACGACTACGACGCGCATAAAAACAGAACGGAGCATGCTCGTTACGATAGGCGCGTCCGCGAGATGGACGACCGCGAGCTGGAGCAGGTGGCAGAGGACATCAGTTTACGCTACAGACGGACCGCAGTGCGGTACACTGGCGAGATGAGCGACGTTCCTCAACGACTCCTCATGCCGTCCGTACACGACGCGAATTTGTGGCAGGTCCGAGTCAGGGTACGTGATCATGTTGTTATGCGCCGGTGTGCTGCTCATTCCCTTCCAGCCCGGCAAGGAGAGAGACATCGTTTTCAGCCTCATGCGGAAGGCAGTCAACACAGAATACTCCAACCGTCCCCTGCAGATTCTTTCTGCATTCCAGCGCGACTCGCTCCAAGGCATGATATACGTCGAAGCCCGCAGCGCAAAACAAGTCAGCGAGGCCATCAACGGTCTTGTTGGCGTGTTCCCCAGTCGAGGAATCAACCTCGTTCCCATCGAGGAAATGGCGAGTCTCCTGCAGATCAAGCAGCAAGAACTCACCGTCACTCCCGGGACCTGGGTGCGCATCAAGCGCGGCAAGTATCAGGGAGACCTCGCGCAAGTCATGGACATCACCGAGAATGGCGAGGAAGTAGGACTCAAGTTCATCCCTCGTATCGACCTGAACCCCAAAGATGACGCCGCCATCGACGGCAAGAAACGGAAGAAGGCCGGTGCAGGCCTCTCGTCGTTCAACATGCGACCACCACAGCGCTTCTTCAACTACGAAGAGGTCGTCAAAGTATACGGTCGCAAAGGCGTCGCGAAGCGGAACCAGGTCTACGTGTTCCAGAACGACACATACAAGGACGGGTTCATCGAGAAGGACTTCCGTCTGGCGGCGCTGCAGCTCGACGACGTCAACCCTACTTTGGACGAGATCACGCGGTTCACGCGGGGGCAAGACGGCACGGAGAACGAGTCCAATGTCGACTTGTCGATCATTGCGGAAGCGTCTCGCAAGGCCGCTATCTCGGTGCTGCAGCCCGGAGATCACGTAGAGGTGTTCGAGGGCGAGCAGGCTGGAGTACACGGTACCGTCCACAGTATCGAGGGCGATGTCGTCACGATCGAGCCAGTCGGCGTGGACTTCGACGGTCAGCGGATACAGCTACCAGCCCGGAGTGTGCGGAAACGCTTCAAGCCCGGAGACCACGTCAAGGTCATGACGGGCAAGAACGCCGACGAGACCGGTTTGGTTGTGTCCGTCATCGACAATGTCGTCACATTCCTCTCCGATATGACCATGCAGGAGGTATGTAACAATTTCGCACCCCCTGCAAAAGCTTTGGCTGACGGTGAATGCATCTTAGGTGTCAGTGTTCTCCAAGGATCTGCGTGAAGCGGCTGAAGTCGGTACTGGTACCAACATCGTAGGCAACTATGAGCTGCACGACCTGGTCCAGATCGAGTATGTTCATTGTGCCCTCACATTCGTCGCCGCTCATCCTTGTTCAGTCAACAAACCGTCGGTGTCATCTTTAAGACCGAACGTGATTCTTTCCGGGTCCTGGACCAGAACGGGCAAGTTCGCCTTGTGCAGCCCCACCAGATCACGATGCGGCGCGACTCGAACCGCGCAATCGCCACCGATTCAGAAGGGCACGAGTTGCGGATCGGCGACAATGTCAAGGAGGTTGACGGCGAGGTACGTATTCGAGCCACTTGCACATAGCCCGATGCTAACGCCTTCTTATAGGGTCGTAAAGGCAGAGTACTGCACACTCACCAATCCTTCTTCGCATTCTTGCACAACCGCGACTACTCCGAGAACGGTGGTGTCTTCGTGACTCGCGCTCGGTCACTTGCATCGTTGGCGCCCAAGGGCAACATTCTGAAGCTCGGCAACACTGACCTTTCAAAAATGAACCCCGCGCTGAGCGGTGGTGCCGGCGGGATGGTCGGCTCCGGCAACATCGGTCGCGGACCCCGGGACAGGCTCATCGGTGTCTCGGTAACGGTCATCAAAGGCCCCAACAAGGGCTACGTCGGGACCATCAAGGACACCAACGGGCCACACGCTCGCATCGAGCTCCTCACGGGTAACAAGGTCATCACTATCGACAAGGAGAAGCTGCGCCGGAGAAAGTGCGCCGGTCTCGTTTTGTTTCTCCGTTATCCGCTCTAATAAAATAACATCCGCAGTCCTGACGGGAGCCTGGAGGCCCTGGAGAAGTCGTTTGCTGCCATGGCTCCTCCCCGAGACGGTGGGTTCGGCGGCCAGACACCCAATCCATACAACCAGGGTGGGCGGACACCAGGCTGGGGACAGACCGGGCGAACACCCAACCCCTACACCAACAGTCAAACCCCCGCGTGGATGGCGTCCTCGCGCACACCAAATCCATACGCAGAGGGCAAGACGCCAGCATGGGACGCGACCGCGCGCACGCCAAATCCCTACACCCAGGGCGGCGGGAAGACGCCCGCGTGGAACTCGTCCTCGCGCACACCAAACCCGTACGCCAATGGGGGCGGCAGCTCCTCCGCGTGGGCCGCGGGGAGCGCGACGCCCGGCCGCTGGGACGCCGCGCCAACACCTTTTGCCGCGTTCACACCCGGGGCCGCGCCCACGCCCGCGCCGTACTCGTCAATGCAGACGCCGTTCGACTACCAGACGCCCGCGGGCGGCGCGTACCCACAAACCCCCGGCATCATGGGCGGCGCGTACGCCAACATAGAGCCGCAGTTCGGTGAGTCCCCAGCCCTCCTCTTCCCTCCCCGCCAAGAAGGTGATTGTTGACGTCGTGGGCCCGCAGAGCTGCCGGCGAAGTGGCTGCTCGAGTCGCCGTTCGCGCAGAAGCGTGGGTCGGTCGTCGAGGCGCGCGGGACGTTCGGCAAGTGGCACGGGGGCGACTTCGAGGGGAAGCAGGGCGTGGTGCTGAGTGTGTTCGACACACACAACGACGCGTTCGAGTCGACCGCGCGCGTGCGCTTCTTCAACCCCGTCGACCCGCTCACGCCGATCCTGCCCGTGCCGGTGCAGTACCTGTGGCCGGTGCACCCCGAGCGCGTGAATGAAATCGTGGTCGTGCTCGCGGGTGCAATGAAGGGCGCGGACGCGCGCGTGGAGTCGATCGAGCCGAACAACACGATGGTCGTGACGACGCTCGAGACGTTCCACGTCGTCGACCTCCCGACCAGCGAGCTCATGCGCATCTACGACATCGACGAGGTCGGGAACAGGCGGTAGCCGTGGAGGGCGGATTCTGTGGGTTTACGCGCGCTGTCTGCTTTGTTGTTGTACGAGATCTTCATTATCACCATGTATCATATCCCCTATTATCCGATAATGCACGCTACGACTCCCATGATATGGTGAACAGCGTTCTCTGCCTTGGATGCACGACTACGCCTCGGCGGAGGGCGTGGATTTTGCTACCGTAAGGTCAGTCGCCTTCGCTAATTGACGAAGTCTGAAAGGAACATACCTTTACGCCCTCTCTTCTTCACTGAAGGTTTCTTCGTGGCTAGGCCAGGTTCGCCTTCAGCAGCAGCCGCTCCTTCCTCTGCAGGCAGAGCGTCCGTCGCTTCCGCACTACCCGCTGTCGCTTTCGTCCGTTTCTTGCGGGGCGGCTTCACAGCTACTTTAGGGGCCGCAACGAGTGCGTCCTCAACCTCGACGGCATCTTCGAGGTCCTTCGGCTCCTCAGCGACCCCAGTCTCCAGTACAGCCAGCGCATCTGACGATGCGCGCGCATCAGCGAACGCCCACCCCGCACGAGCAAAGCGCTATACATACCCGCGGTTTCGTCCAGCGTGGCCTTCGCTCGTTTGGCGCGCTTGCGAGGCGTCGGGGTCGCCTCCGCACCTTCACCCGCAGCGACGGCGGCAGCGGCGGCTTCCTCCTTGACCATGCGCGGGAACGGCTTCGCCGCCTTCTCCGGACGCAGATTCTCGTGTATGACCGGGTGTAGGCCGTACACCCTGTACAGGTGCAGCACCGCTTGCTCCTTGTCTTTCGCCTATTTCCCCCAAGCCCCGCAAAAGTCAAGTCAGCACCGTAAGAGAAGGGAGACAAGGGAGGGGAGCGCACCTCGATCATGAGGTCCATGTCGTCGGGGAGGTCGGGGGGCAGCTCGTAGCAGCGGTCGGCGTGCTTGCGCTTCTCCATGACGGACTCTGCGCCGGGGCAGGGCGAGGAGAGGTGCTGCTTGGGCTTGATGCCCTTGCGGTGCCAGATTGCGTTGATGCGCGCGATGAGCTCGGGGAGGGGGAGCACCGAGGGCTGTGGCGTTTCTGTGAGTGTATACGTAAAGGGGCCTGTTCGGTCGTGAGACTCACGAATATCCAGTTGTGATGGTAGTCAAACTGAGGCGTCGTGTCAGATATGACTTCAGGGTGCGAAGGGGAAACGACTCACTACGATCGGAATATCGAGCTCCTCGCAGATAGGGAGGAGGTCGTCTGCGTTGTAACACATCTGCGGGCGACACTCGCGTGTTACTGGCTTGTTATGAAGAAAATCAAAGCCCGGACGTACCTCGTCGTTTTCGAGCACCAACCGTGCCTTTATCTCGTCAGAGAGGCGCGTAGTATACACTTCCTTGAACCTCTGGATGGTTGCATCCTTGTCGCCGAACATACCCTGCCAACACAGTTAGTTAATACTGAAACTATTGAGAAAGGAAGCGCATACACCCATATGAATGATCATGACGGTATCCTGATCTAGCCCCATATGCCGAAACATTTGACAGTGATCTGGGGCGTTATTAATAAGAGCCCCACTGCGTCTATCATCTCTACTTACAATCCAAGTCCCGGATAGCCGACTCGACCACAACGTCTCTTGGAGAGCCCAGTTGTGTGAACTGCAAGAAGACTGATCAGAAACACTACCACATATGTGCAGAATAGGCTCGTTACCTGCCCTGGATGTGTCGTAAGGCGATGACCATATTTTTTCGCGAGGTCGCCCGCCGCCTATTGAACAAGTCAGGGAACGTCGTCCGCAAGCCAACCACGCAAGCTTGCCTTCAGCTCCTTCTCCGCGTACTCTAGCGTATAGCCGTACTTGCCGTGCGATGCAAATGGAAACAGGTCCGACGACACCCGGAGGAACCTGATGTTGTTCTCCTCGTTCCACTACATAATATACAGTCGCTGTTAGCTTCAAAGACCACACCCTTGAATTCGCGTGCACACACCTGGATGAGCCTAGCAAGATCCTCGGCATTCTTCCGCCCAAGCTCCTTGCAGTAGTCCATGCCGAACTCAGGCTTCAGTATCGTGTCGATGCGAAGCGTACGCGAGCAGAAGATGGGTTCTGGTTTCGTCGCACGCAGGATAGTGTTCAAACACGCATATCCGAGTCGGCCTGAAACTCAATCAGTACCCCCGCCCCCTCAGCATCTAGACTTTGTCGGCGCTCACCCTTGAAGGTGGTCGTCTTCGTTTCAACAGGCGGGATGTCGTATACAACAGGCTCCTTCACCTTCCGCTTGCGCGTTTGTCTCTTCTTCGGTAATTTCGCTTCCGCAGGCCCGTCGTCGTCGAGGTCGGTGAGCGGGCTTTCGAAGCCTGCGTCGACCTTGGACTCCTGCGCAGCGTCGTCCTCCCCCGCTATCGCAAGTTCTGTATACACCACCTTCCGCTTTTTCCGCGGCGAGGCGCGGCGTATGAGGGCGCGTGCCTCTTCCGGGCTGCTCACCAGCGCCGGTCCAGTAATTTCAGGCTCGGGCGTCGTAACCTTCCTCGGAGCTCGTTTCCGCTTGTTGGCCATCGCAACCTCCATCTGTGTCTTCGCAACGATGACACACGCACTGGTCGAGGCTTTCCTGGTTGTATGCGCAGTAGCAAGCAGACGGAGGCGACAGAGAGGCAGCAGGAGGTGGTGGTTCATGCAGAGACCGTCTCACCCACCCCTTTTCCTCTCGCCCCGTCGTCTGACAGATATTCGCCTCTTTGCAGTCACCGCGGCAGGTTGCGCGGATGCAGCCCGCCGCACCGACGTCACCGCCGGGCCACGATCGACGCGACGCGAATGTCACGTGTCCGCCTAGCAAGCGCCTAAACGCCCCCGGTGCGCGCCGAGAGCCTCGCACGCGTCGTGCAGCAGCACACCGCCGAAAACCACTCGTCGACGATGAGCTCGAAGCTGTCGCCCCAGGCGCGGCGCTGGCGCACCATCATGTTCACGCTGCCCATCATGGGCGTCACATCTTGTACGTCTCCCAGTAGTTTGTGCAGTGTGGAATGGCAGAGAAACTCACGGGGGTTGTTGCGATGGCAGTCGTGCTGTACAAACGCCTCGTCCTCGGTGAACCGCGGCGGGCGTTGCCTACAGATTTGGACAAACACGGGAGCGAGAAGGTCGCGTCGATCTACACGGCTGGGGAGGGGAAGGGCGAGCAGGATGGAGGGAGTTCGAAGGGCGTGTGACGTGAGTAGCTGGGACATCGCGTACCTGCACGTACCTCAATCCTCGTAATCGCGTCGTGCAATGAACTTGGCGTGCAGCGCGGAAGAGCACAGGTTACGCAGGGAAAAGGGTCGGAACATACATTGCATGCAAACAATCCACGGTCCTCTGACAGCTCTATGGGTACCCTCGGACCCGTCCTGTCCTGCACGAGCCGCCCTCGGCGCGCTCTAGTCCTTCTTGACCTCCGTGTGGGGGATGATGCGCGTGCCCGGTATCCGTGCGGGGTTGAACGAACGGTCGCAGTCGGCGTACGCTGTGCCCGCGCCGAAGCCCGTGCCGAGTGCGACAGGCCATGCTCGCCCTGTATGGTGTAAGAAGAGTGCTCCGTGAGTTCAAGGTTCGTGGGGGAGGGTGGAGGAGGAGTAGGGACTGCAGCAGAGGACAGGGAAGTACGCACGGCGGAAGAGGATAACAGACGCGATGACGCCCGCGCTGAAGCCCACTCCGCTGCATGCAGAACCGGAGGGTGAGCGAGTTGCACCATAAACCTCAGAACGATACCACGTACGACTTCACGATGAGGTCCGCCACTATTCACGCGCCAGGAGAAAGAGGAGGAACGCAAGTCAGGACTCGGAATCAGTCGACATGCGCGAAGGCGTGCAACGTACAGCAGCGGTCGAACTGCGCATTCCGTTCAGTGAAGCATAGGCACAAAGATGGCGGCACCACACACCTTTTGCGCGACGATGTTCTCGCTCGACGTGGGCTTCGGTGTTGACGACATGGTGAGCGGCGGTAAGAGGTGTGTATGGGCGCCTACCTGTCTCGCCGCGCTTCCGCTCCGCCGCGACTGGCGAGGCCGGCGGCGACCGCACGCGACTCTTCTTGCCACCACCATCCTCTCTCGGACTCGACTCGGATAGCTCGTGTTTCTATATCTCTTGTGCTCTGTGAATACATAGCGTGCCACGCGATGCGAAGGTGGAATCGTCTTCTTTCGCTACCATGCGGTAGGAACTACTTGGGCACGATCCTTCTCAAAGATGCATCCTGTGCACCCGTGGTCCAGCTTCCACCTTCAACGAACTTCCTGGCCCACTGTCACTCCGATGTCAGGGAGTGGTCTCTATACACTAACGTCCACCTCGTGGTGGACGAAGGACGACGCACGTGAGAGTGGTGTATAACTAAGATAGCACTTGCACGACCCCGCTAGCTCCAACTCGAAACGTTCCTTCCCGCACCGGCACCGACCCTCCATCGACCGAAGTCAAGTACGAAGAGGCGTGGTCGATAAGTATGCTCTCCCTGTCGTTGCACAATAGGTTCAGCTGCACGACCCCTCGCCCTTCAAAACGCGACGGTCGCGAATCCAGAATAGCAGCAGTAGCGACTCCAGAGCCAGCTAGAGCCAGGTGCGAGAGCTACCCCTGTCCGTCTTCTCGTATATATGCTCAGCTTCGTATACTCCTCAGGCCGCCTAGTCCACGCACAACGTGCATTCCGCTGGTTCGACGAGCCTGGAGACGTCTCCTACGCAGCCGTCTCCTGTGTCTGGGCCGAAGACGAACAGTCCTATCAAGACCTCCTGGACATACAGCCTTCTACCTCTACAGAAAACACATGTCTGACCGACCCGCGGCTCTCCTCCACGATCCGCCATGCCTGTACAATCGCCGCAGACGCCGGCTACCAGTACATCTGGATCCCAAACTGCAGCATCAACAGAACCGACAGCACCGAACTGTCCGCAGCCCTCAACGCACTATGGGAGTGGTACGCACGCGCCAGCGTATGCTTCGCCTACCTCGCCGACGTCGGCCCCAACGACACCCCGCGCAGGCCAGACTCCCAATTCCGCAAGAGCAGCTGGCACACAGACGCACGGACACTTCAGCCCCTCATCGCGTCGCAGAACCTCGTCTTTCTCGCGACCGCCTGGTCCGTCCTCGGCACGAAGATGACGCTGTCATCCACCATTGAAAACGTAACTGGGGTCGACAGGACAGTCCTCAGGGGCGACGTGGGCGTGCGTGACGTGAGCGTCGCGCGCCGCATGTGGTGGGCGTCCAAGCGGCACGCGCAAGTGGAAGACGCCGCCTACGCGCTCCTGGGCCTCTTTGAGGTACGCGCGTCCGCGACATGGGGGGCGGAGCCGCAGGCGTTCACGCGCCTGCAGGAGGAGGTCGCGCGCACAATTCCGGACCAGAGCATCTTCGCGTGGCACTACCACCTTGGACACGAGCACCCAGATGGGGTCTTCGCGCTCGGCCCCTGCTGCTTCGCGCGCTCGGGGGGCGTCTCGCCCATCCCCCCTGACGACCTCGCTGCCCGCCTGGGGCTTTCTGAGGAGGAGCTCGTCCCGTGTCTCCCCCGCGCGCTGTCCCCGTCCGCGCTCACCATGCGGCTCCCACTCATCCCGCACCACATCGAGACGTACCCGCCGACGACGGCGTTCTACGAGGTCTTCGGCGTCGCTGCGCGCTTTTCGCACGCCGCGGTCCTGCAGTGCGAGGACGAGCACGGGCGGCTCCTCGTCTTGACGCTCGACCGGCCGCCAGGCAGCAGCAAGGAGTATGTGGTGAAGGCGGTGGAGACGCCCCTAGGCCGGCGGGACCGCGTCTGGAGTTGTCCCAACCCGCTGGCCGTGTATCGTGACGTCGCGGTCGTGGCGGATGTCGAGATTCTGCGTGGCCCGCTGCACACTCCCTGGGTCCAGCCTGCGCCCGGAGGCCGCACACCCCCGACATCAGTCATCCTCGACCCAGCATGTCGGGCTGCACTCGAGGAACAGGGATATGACGTTGCGTACGAGACGCTCTCGCAAGCGCTCGTCGACGACCTATACAAACGCGCCCGTGGTGCCCGGATCCTTGCGGACGTCCACCGCTTCGTCCTCTCGCTCCGGCCGGTTGAGGACGCCCTTCGCGCGGGGCGGATCAGCATCGAGGTCGTCGCGCGCAGACACTCTCTTGCGCCCATCCCAGACGAGCGGATCGCGGTGCGCTGGGAGGACGCGGAGGGCGAGCATGCGGCGGTGCGCGTGGAGGATTGGCGTGGAGGAGACACCGCACCCGCGGGGGTGCGATACGTCGTAGGCTCTCAGCCCGGGTTCGCGCAGGTCCTTTGCCTCCATCTGTCACGCCCGCCCTACGGGGACGATGTCCACCTCCTGAGGCTCGAGCTAGAGGAGCTTGCCGGTCGTTCGAAACCATCGACAAATTCTCAAGCGCCGATTGACGAGGAGGCTAGGGAGGAAACCGAACGTTCGAGTGCGCTCCCTCGGTTACCGAGCATACGCGGATGGGCCAGTCGCAGGGGTGGCCGCGGTGGCAGTGGAAAGAAGGCCATTGTCACGTGAAGGGCGTTCGGAGGTTTGCAGGTAACCATTGTATTCGTCCTCGTTCTAGTAGGAATGATTCTGACACTGTCGTATCCTAGGTCTCTATAGTTACTCTACGAGGTGCATGTATGAACGACAACGATTTCCTAAATGGGAATTATAACGCTGCACCGCACGGAGCGGCCGGCGGCGATGATTGGCACGGAGCGCCTCTGCTGTACTCTGTTCCTGTCTTGCCACGCCCATCATTGGATATCCTGGACACTGGCGTCGACACCCAGCCTCTGGAACTCAACTCCGCATGAGGTGCTCCTCGTATGCGGCCCTCTCGGACATCATCCATTCACGACCTATATACGCTAACGAGTGATAGGTCGCAGCGAGTGCCAGCACTGTCTCTAAAAGTTATCTCACGAAGCATTTTATGTCCACTTGTGTCGATTATCAAGTTGATCCTTTGAACCCTCTGAGGACCATGACTCCATGTGGCGTCTGAATGTACGTGTTCACGTCTCTCCTTAGGTCATATAATATAGCAGAAGCACCTCGGCGGATGTTGCCCGTCGGCACAGAGCCTCATTTTGGAATCTGCAAGAGCGAGACTTCATATTCGCAAGAACGCCGATCCAGCGCCGCGTCACGAATTATTCTAGTTACATGTAAGTACCGCTTTACGCATCTAGAGCCGCCGATGATCGTATGCGTACTCCTTTACAGGAGTGGAGCGTCAGCCTCGAAGGCGGATCTTGCAAGACGACCACGCCACCCTGACCGTACGTTACCCACATAGTACGCCTAAATGCAGTTTCTCTGAGAGATCACTTAAGTTCTATTCTACACTGCTGTCGAGCCCGGAGTTCACCATCGCGTATATCGCCATCCCCGTCCGAGCCCTTCATGGGCTACGTCCGAGTGGCGGCAAGGTGGTTTTGCGTGTTCACCTCCGTCGTGTTGATCTACAGGCGGGCGCTGTATATCTATCGCGCTACCCCGTATACGAGAAAATCGTGTCGGCTAAGAGGAACATATAGCTTGCAGAATGCCACGGCGCGGTACACGACCCGAGCGACGCTCACTGCACGAGCCACTCACAGCATCAGCATCTTCCTCGCTCGCCTCAGCTCATCCTCGCAAAGGCCCCCGAACATAGGCTCTCTCTGTGTTCTGCGCAAAGTCCAGGGCTCATCGCCGCGCCCGAAGTCGATTATCCGGAAACTCGGGCTCGCGTTCGACCGCTCCTCGCGTGGGAGCGACAGGGGGCCAGGCTGGGTGAGCACATTGCGCGCGTAAGGGGAGCTCTGCAGGAAACCTTCCGCGTGGAGACGCTCGAAAAATCCGCAGCACGTCTCGCTGTGGGCGTGGGGGGACGCGTGCGCGTGCGCGTGAGCATCGAACAGGGTGAGGCAGGTCAGGAGCACGCACCGCTGCTTGAGGTCCATCTCGTCTGCGTCAATCGGCTTGCCGCACTCTTCCATTAGCAGGAGGGGCGTGGGCCATTCAACGGGGCATGTGGAGTCTCGGCAGCACACAGTGGATAGCGGAACATTGTATTGCCATAGTCCCGCTCGAGCAGGACGTAGTGTCCAAAGAACTTGGGCACTATGGGTGGCAGACGTTTCGATCCACCGGCCCCTTCTTCAGAAAGTGTCAGCCCCACCATTGTGAATATAGGCGCATGCTGACGCTTACCGACTGGCTCGGCGGCGGCGGCAGGTGGCTCTGGTGCATCCGAATGCGCACCATCGTCTGCGTGAGCCGAAACCATGGCATGCTCGTCGATGTCGCCGTCGCTCTCCTCCATGAACCGCCGCGGAAACACGTTATACATCTGCGCCTCTCTCTGCAGCATCTCATGCGCGCCACACTCATTCCTTGCTGTCTTGACCACGACGCTCACCCTGCTCCGCTCCTGCGAGGCCGGATCGAGGCGCAGCTCCAGCGGTGCACGATACACGGTCGAATGGCTCCCCGCCCCCAGGCGATTCGTATTTCTGAGGTAGAGGTGCGCGACAAGAACCGGTTTATTCGGGTCGCGCGCGGAATATGGGGTTCGCCTGCCCGTAATGTTGTCGGGCGACGTTGGGAAGACGCGCGCGTAGTGCACGGGGATGGAGGGGTGGGCGGGGTCGCACGTTCCGGTGATGTTGAAGCTGTCGTGGACGAGGAGGTCGTCCGGCAGCAGCGCGTCAGGGATGAAGGTCTCCAGCGGTTCGACGCCGTCTAAGGAGTAGAGAGTGAGATCCTCTTGGAAGATCGTCGGTTCGAGATGGAGCAGATCGTCCAAATGGACAGGGTTGGTAGCCTCGGAGTTCACAGCATCCTCGGCTGGTATCTCGACATCCGTATCGATAGGAGAGGCCGTGTTCGCGGGAGAAGGACTCCGGGAGGATGGGGGAAGCTCCAAGCCTGGTGGTGGGCACTCCACGTCTACAGGCATACGGGGCGCCGCGGAAGACTCGCTGCGCTCAGAAACGGAGTGTTTTGGTGTGCATTCAGCTGGTGCTATCACGATTGGCGTGATGTTGACTGCGACTTCGCTTCTAACCTCGTCGTCCTCTTTTGGTCGGTGCCACTGCATCGCCTGGAAAGGTTGCGTCCTTCGCATCCTCGATATCCGCGACGAGATCAATGTCAAAGGTCAACGCGGTGGAAGGTGCATCGTCGACTTCGACAGTAGCCTTAAGGATTGAATCGATATTGTTGTCGCTAGCAGCGATAGCTAGTTGTTTGTCGTCCATGGAGATGTCGTCGCTCGGCGATGGAATGTGTAGCGGTTGCATATCTATGTGGATCATGGTGGTCATTGTCACGGCGTGTAGGGGAAGAACGATGTATGCCACTTACGTTGATGCAGCCACTATCATGCCCATGAGCAGCACTTCCGATCTCGTGCAGTCGAGCGCCTTCCGAGGCGAGGTAGACGCACCTGTAACACGTGCAAATATGCTCTCGGTTGCGTGTGCTGTAAGCGGTGAGATCTTGAGAAGTGGCGGGATTATCTAGAGGAAATCAGCCTTGCATGTGTTCGCAGTTCATTTGAGTGTATAACACGCATACACGGGGCGGGAGAACCGCGTCCGCACAGTACCGAAGATATCTATAGACATTCGGAACCCACACTGCATATAGCGGTTCGGACCATGTCGGCACGGCGGAGACTGTGGGATTTACCATCCCTGTACTTAGATCTGTGAGTGGTCTGAGCCGTCGGTGTCCTGTCAACGAGCTCCTCGGGTATCCCGGGCAAATTGCATCAAGGAGTACTGTTGATCTCTACCTTGGTCCGCACATTCCTCTATGTTGCTCGACCACTCAAGCTTGTGTCAGTGAGAAGTATGTATCCACGCAACTCGTTTCAGCGGCTTTCAAAGAGCAAGATTAATTCCAGTGCCCCCAACGTGGAGTAGATACTGTGAGAGCGTCACGAGTATATCATGGTTGCACAATTTACGAAATGGTATTCAGCACCACACGAGACGGGAGCAGAGGTGCACTTGCAAGTATAAACCAGGAACCGTCGCCTCAAATTAGACTACTCAGAGCGAATTGAGACACTTCTCCAACGAGCTTGACGTCTGTAATAGCAACATGAGCCGCGTCTTGCTCGACACTATCGATCGCTGCGTGTCCGATCGAAGTACGAGTCCGGCCGCTGAAAGTACTGTTGGGTGAACGGCGTACGCTCGTTCGTCGCGTGGTGGAACCTAAGGGATAGCTCAACACGCACAGGACAGGCGTGCGCCGACCTTTCGACACACCTCGTGTGAGCGACGAGGGCTGCTACGCACTGCGAGCGCGAGAGCGCAAAAGTTGGTAAAAATGGTGCATGCGAAGAGGACATGTATACAGCTCGCCACAGAACTTCGCGGAATGCGTATAGGCCTTGAAATACCAGCAGATTGACCAGGAACAGCCTAATTAACAACTTCACCTCTCGGGTAGATTCGAAACCTTTCTATGAGCCTTTCGTTCCAAGTATTCCTGTTACCTACAGTAACACAGCGCCTGCCGTAGTCATTTTATATCTTGCTGGATGAGCGAGACTGATGCTTGCCATCAGGGGCTTCCGTGTAGTCCGTCTTCCGCAGCAGTCAGACTCCAGAGCATACTGAGGAAAAGCGCAGTGTTGTCCAGCACGACGAGGAGCGCAGCGGAGAAAGGGTCAAAGAAAAGGATGGCGGTGGAGAGTGATGGAGCGAAGCGCTGGCGGTGGGAGCGGGATGGCAACGCCTGCGCATCTTGGACTCCGACCACCATCCCCGTCCCCGCGCTGTCCTCAACGCCCGCCGCGTCCTCCACCACTCCTCGTCAGCCCGACGACGACGACGCAGGCAAACCCGGTACCCCCTGTCAACGGCCCTCGAGTGTCATCATGAGTGAATTCCTATCGCTCTCCGTCCTCCAGCTCCTCTCGGTCTTCTCCTTCCTCACCTCTGTCCTCGCTGTCGTCTGCGTGGGCTCTGGCTCCCTCCACAAGCTCCGGCTTGAATCCGGAGTCGACTCAGCCCCGGCCTCAGAAATGAGCCTCGCCGCCGGGAAGCACCAACCATGGAGCTGGGGCGGCCTGCCCGTCTCCTTCTCGATAAACTCCCTCATCGGCGCCGACGAGGTGGAGGAACACACCGATGGCTACGTAGGGGGCTCAGAGCTCGCCCGGATGGACTGGCAGGTCGAACGCCCGCGCATAGGTGCGTCTACTCGCTTGTATGCTTGTACGACGGTTCTCATCGCATTCTGCCCGTTGCCTCCCACAGTCGCGCAGACGTTTGACTCACGAGGACCCATGTCTATGGCCAAGCTCATCATGTCGCGCCACGTCAGTACTCTCTTTGCAGTCTCGTGACGGCCGCCCCGCGGTGCGGCCAATCTGCGGCCTTCTCCTGCGCGAAGCGTGCAGAAGCTGCGTCAGGCGATCCGACCTTCCTCGGTCGCCGTATAGTGGGCGATTAGCCTGTTGAAAGGCTGGATCGCTCGAGGTACTCTGAGCGATCCGCCCTGGAGGCTATAGCGGCCGCACCGCGGTTCCCCCGAGTGTGTCGCCCGGTGCGCAGCGCTAACGTGGCCCTCTTCCCCGCAGGTACAACGACGCCCCACAAGACTTTCACGACGCATTGCAGGCATGCCTCGCCAGTCCATGCCTCGTTCACGACTCGCTGAATCCGTCGTATGACCCGCTGCCAGCCTACCCGGACCCCGCCGCCCCACGCTCCCCGGGCGCGGGAATGTATTGCTCATGTATCCATCCTTATCGCACACGTTGTATCCCATCCATCCCATAGCTCGCCCTTTAGTACAGCCTACTCCACTGCTGCCGTTGTCTGCCTATCACGCATCCTTCGCCTTCTTCTTCGCCTTCGTACGCCGTCGATCCAGCCCCACGGGGCCGCGGTTCCACGGACTCCTTTTTCCATTTGGACTTTCTTACGTTTCTGCCTTTCGACCTCTTATGCGCTATTTATCACTCTTGCTCATTTATCTTTCAGCCGCTCACTTTACTACTTGTACGTACCCTAGAATTCATTTACGATCATCTGGATCTCTTCGCATCTACCCTCGGTTAGTGTGCGCTCGTCTCCCGGACATATCCCCCATCTAGGTGAGCACAGTAAGGGCCCTCCGTTATCCCGACGTTGCCGGGAATCTGCGCGGCTGTAGGGTGCCTCGGAGGAGGATTTTGTGACATGGTGAGTCGCCGTGTGCCATCACGATGTGCGTCATGTTGGCGTTGAGTACACCCATGCCTTGAAGGTGTCGTCGGCCGGCGCACGTTCAGCATTACAGACAAGATCTCATGCACGGTAGGTTCACTCAGTCTTGACAGGAGTATGCATCGTTCATCCGCTATCCTCCCACAGGATACATTTCCGGCATGTGATATCCAATCAGCGCGCGAGCAGTATGTTTCAGCCAAGGTCTGCGTCGCTCGAATGAGAATACCGCCTGGCGACACAGTCCACCTGCCAAGCTGCACCAATCATAAGCCGTGGATGCCGTCTGTGTCGAGACTGAGACGGGCTGCTCGAGGATCGCTCTCTGGAATGATGCGAGAACTCGCCGAAGTGGGCCACCACGCCCGCGCTGATCCCAAGCCTCCACCTCCCCGCGGCCGCTCGCAGGCCGCACGAGTCAGAGTGGAGGACCCGCGGCCGATGAGAGGACTTAGCACAAATCCATCATCTCTTTGTCCCACCCCCCTCCAGATCTGAAGCCGATATGACGGAAACGCGCGGAAGCGCGCGCGCTTAGGCCTACCCCGCCTTTGTCACCTTGACCAGCCACCCAGCTGTGTCCCCGCTGCAACTCATACGGCTTGGTTCTGCACCACCATCTACTCATCCGCACAACTATCCCCTTGCGGCTCCCCGTTGTGCCCACTCTTTACAATCGACCCCAGCCACTCGCCAGCCTCGCAAGACGCGCTCGCCACCGTGAGCCACCTTGATCATCGTGCGATCCAACCCAGATCCACAAGCCCCAAACAACCTCGATCGTGACCGACCACCATCTACGTCTTCAAGTGTTGCACGCCTCTACCTCACCCGTAAGTCCCGATACGCGACTCTCGCCTCGCGCGCCACAGTCGCCGACGCGTGCATCTCCACCACACTACAGATCCGAACCGAACAGATATGCAATCGTCCTCAAGCACATCTTCGTTGTCCTCTCTCGGGAGCACGTCCGACTCGGACAACGCAATGGCCCTTGTGACAACGCGCCGCACGCGACCCAATCTACGGCCGCTCGACCCGAAGATGAGCGTCGACATCGCCGCGGCGAATGCTACCTTCTTCCAAGCACTCTTCAAGCACGCACAAACCACCAAGCTCATCGCACCCGCCCACCCCACAACCATCTCGCCGCCCGTGACCACACCTCCCTCCGAAACCTCTCACAAAGACAAATGCGCCGGCACGAAACTACACATCGAACGGCCGTTCTCTCTCACGGACCTTACCCCGCTCACCGAAACCGTCCCGTCCCGACACCTCCCCGAAGAACTATCTGTGTTCGACCGCGGCGACGCGACGGGCCGCCACCCCCGCCGGCCGGATACCGCGCTGCGCTACGTCCGCGCGTACCCGCGCATCCCTAAGGCGCGCGTCGAGACGCCGGGCGCGCCGCTCCGCCGCGGCTACCTCTTCCTCGACCCCGCGAACCAGTTTGCGGACGCGCGGCGCGCGGCGGTGTACCGCGCGCCGCTGGCCGCGTCCCTTGGGGGCGCCCCACGGAACGTTGCCGTGGTGGCGAAGTTGGCGAAGGGGGACTGTCGGTCGCAGTACCTCTTGAGGCAGGAGGGTAAGGCGTATTCGATGTTGCCGACGCATGTGCAGGGCGAGGACGATACGTTGCCGCTGGTGCCGAACTTCTATGGGCTCTACGTCGCAGTCGACTCAAAGGGCAGGCGCCTGTGTGGCAACCACCCGAACTGCGACGGATACCTGCACAGCGACTGTGCGGTCGACTGGCCTTCGCCCATCCTTCTCATGGAGGATTGTGGGAAGCCCATCGAGCTGGAGAAGATGACCCTTGCCGCACGGTACGTATCTCAACCTGTCGCCGTTTCCCGATCCGTGAATGCTTACGCCTAGTCTCCGAACAGACAAGAATGCTGGTCTCTCATCGAACAGCTCCACGAAGCCGGCGTCGCGCACGGCTCCGTACACGCCCGCAACATCCTCATGCAGCCGGGCCCGCTCAACGTCCCGTTGGACCAGCGCTCTCCGGCGACGCCTAGCTACCGCCTGTCCAGCCTCGGCCGCACGGAGGTGCTCTGGCCGCGCCATGCCCGCGGCGAGCCGACGCGCCTCGCGAGGCACAGCTACGAGAAGACGCGGGAGCGGGACATGCAGATCGGGCTGTGGGAGCTGCGGCCGTGGGAGGAGGAGAAGGACCCGCCAGCTGCGGTGGAGGAGTCGGAGCGGTGAACGCGTCCGGCTCCGAGGACGCCATGGTTATTGTACTTGTACTAGATGGGTAAGTTGACAGTTTTGCTTCGTTTTTTCAGTCAGTCAGTCCGTAGTGGCCGTGTACTATAGATCAGTCCAGTTGTATTAGCAAGTCATAAATTGTGTTTCGAACGCGAAAAAAACATATCCTGCATGTCTCCGTTACCGCACATGTCCCGCTTTTCGAGAACGCGGCACAGCCACACGTGCTGGCCGCAAGTGAGCGAGGTGGAAACTCTTTGTTCACTCAACTCAGTCATTGCTTTGCCCTTTCGGCTGTAGATCCACTTGCCTTGGCTATTGTGGGCTAAGCGAGCTTCGACGTCTGCATAAATACAGGTGTGAAAAGCCCCCTGATCCTAACTTCTCTCCCCCACGCGTCCAGCTCGCTACAACTCTATCTCCCACCTCCCCACCATCCAAGCAAATCGACCCCTTCCCAACATCGCACAATTAACATGCCTGCCAAAGACACAAAGAACCCCAAAGAGCGCATCCGCGACGTCCGCCTCTGGTGGGAGCGTAACCCGGACGGCCCCATCATCCCGCGCACGCTCCCGCCCGCGGGGATCCGCACCATGGAGGGCTTCGTCTGGGGCCACACGCTCGAGCACCTCTTCTGGATCCAGCGCATCCCGAAGGTCAACGCGGTCACGATCTGGTCGCGCAGCATGCTCGAGGAGCTCGGCGAGGGCTACGACGAGCACCAGTGGGACGAGCCACTCGTCGAGCCGCGCGCGATCCGCCCGTGGCCCGTGCTGAAGCTCACCGACGGCCACGACAATGTGTCTTCCACCAGCCCCCCGATTGGCGCGATCGACGGTGGGTGCGCGTGCGAGCATGCTGAGCAGGTCGAGTACCAGATCCGCCCGGATGAGGTGTATGTCAAGGTGAAGCTCGAAGAGGTAGATAGTGGCGTTCCACCTGAACCTGCCAGCGCGGCCTCCGACAAGAAACCCGAAGACGCAGGATCGAAGGACACCGATGTACAGATGATCGATGCGGATGCGGCGACCAAGGATGGTCCTTCGCAGCTAGCATCGGAGCTTGCACTCGCGGAAGACAAGGAAGGCACTGCTGCTAAGGAGGCTGTAGGAACCGAAGATGCATCCATGGACGAGGGTGCTGCCTCTGCTGCAGACGAGTCTGCAACAAGCTCTGCGGATGAATCCGCGCCTTCTGAAGACGAGTCTGCATCTCCCGAAGACCTCGCATCCTCTGCGAAGGGAAAAGAGAAGCAGACCGCATCTCTTCCATCACTTCCTGAGGGCTACTCGGTCATCGGCCTCCCGAAGCTAGAAGAGCTCATTCCTACCGAGTTCTTCCCGGACGTCCTCATAGTGCACGACCCCGAAAACACGACCAACCAGCAGAAGAAAGACAGCGTCATGACGCCCATCAAGTACATCCGCCAATCCCCACTCTTCAAGCGCGACGAGGAAGGCTCGGAGCCCCGCGTCGCCCACCTGTACATGGCCAAGCAGAACCGCATCGGCACCGGAAACCACTCGTACGTATATCGCGCGCCCCTCACGCTCCCGGCGCCCCTCTCCGCGCACTCGTCCACCGGTCAAGTGACCGTCGCGGCGAAGCTCGCGTACCCGCGCTGTACCGCGCACAACCTTCTGCGCAACGAGGGGCGCGTGTACGACACCTTCCCGACGCACATCCAGGAGGAATATTGCGGGTACAACATCGTGCCGCAGTGCCGCTTTCCCGTGCCCGCCACGGCGATCGTGCCCAAGTTCTATGGGTACTACCTGCCCGTGAACGAGCGTGGGGAGGTGGTGGACCATCGCCCGGACCACGAGAAGTGCTCGGAGCGCAGCCCGTGCACTGTGAACTGGCCCTCGCCCATCCTGCTCATGGAGGAGTGCGGCGAGCCCGTCGAGCCGTCTAAGTTCACCATCGATCAGCGGTACGCCCCCTCTCCCTCCCACACTTTCCCGCGCTCACACTGACCCTCTGTTTCTCGCAGGACGGAGTGCTTCTCGCTCATCCTGCGCCTGCACTACCTCGAGATCGTGCAGGGCTCATTCTACGTGCGCAACATCATGATCCAGCCGGGGCCACTCACGGTGCCCCCGGAGAAGCGCAGCTACGACACGCCGAGCTTCCGCATCATTGACTTTGGGCGCGGGGAGTCGTGGGAGTGGCACCTCGAGACCGCGCGGCGGCACGGGTCGTGGCGGGACTCGCGCGAGAAGATCCGCAGGGATTTCATGGCGCGCGTCGGGGACGAGCTGCACCGCGCGCGCAAGGAGCTGCTCATCGACGATTTCGGGTTTTGAGCGTTGTTCAGACGCGGTCAGGCGGTGTGTGTGTGAGCATCCTCGATTCTACTTGAAGAACATGAAACTCTCCTGCCTCAAACCTCCTGCTCCATGGATATCCTCTCTCTCTCGCTTTCCTCGTCCAGCACGCGCACGCAATCGTTCCACTGTCGCCGTTCCTCGTCCCTCTGTTATCAAATTGTCCCACCAGTAGTCTGTCTGTAAGTAGCTGTCGAGACTCAACGTCGTGTATACCGTCGCTATGTGTCCTTTGTATCTTACTAGTTTCTATCCCGTAAGAAAATACTACTCAGAATCCAATCAAGAAATACGTCTGCCATCAATATAATGCTCCGATTCCATGATTGGGTGTATGCGAGCCGTACTCGTCCTGGGGGTTGTCGTTCAACGAAGCAGATAGTATAGGCGCCCGTGGCCATATCCTTCCGACTGCCACCATCACGACGGCGCTCAGAGCGACACCTTCACAACTTCAAATTGAGCTATTCTTCTCTTCAAGGATCACAGTCTATCTTCGCTGGAGACCGGTCGTTAGTTAGGTCTTGGGCGTGGCTAAGCATTGGTACCTATGGTGGTATCAACGATGAAGCCAGCGACGTATGCGTGCACCGGCAGCGTATGAAGCATGGCAGGAGCTGAAGCTTGAAGACCGTCCCGAGACTCTTCAGTCATTAAATCGAAGCCGGGGAAGTGTCCTGGCACTTCGAGCTACAACTTTCGGTGAGTTCGGACGGTTTATACGTGCGAGCTAACAACTTTCGTTGACATGTGTACAGGGACGATACAGAGGCTATGTACCCTGCGCCCTACGCCCGTGAAACACACGGGTGTACTTTGTATCCGAACAGACTCTAGTGGACTGCGTTATTCTCCCGTTGAAATTAACCTTGGTTTGTATTTTGAAGCTGTTACCTTCGTACGTTGTTAGCCTCAGCGGGGCGAGACAGCGAGGCCTTGGCTCTGTCTTCGCCCCGGCGTTACCTGGTTCCAGTAGGTCGTGGTTGTCTCGCTCCCGTACACTTGGTCGCCGCTGTCACCGACGGGCGATCGTACTTACCGGATCAGTGCACACCATTGAGCTCGTCCAGGCACACCAACCCGGAGCCGCATCGCATCGTCCGAGAGCCCACTCCGGCGCGTCGATCGCGCGATCTAGACCTCCTTAATGGCCGCCAGATCGCTCAGGCGCGCGGCGCGCCACCGCCCCTAGCCCACCTCCTCGACGCTGGCAGGATGCATGTTCCTCAAACACATTCGATATTCGACGCGCAATTGATGCGATAAAACCAGCGGGGACGCGTCGCGGGCCCTCGAGGCTCGTCTTGACCCACGTCCTCATCCTCTCCCTTCCTCCTGCCTCCCCGGTCTTCCCTCAGCTGCAAAATGCTCACTCTCGCCCGCGTGGTGTCTTTCGCGCTCCTTGCGCTGTCGCTCTTTACTATCGCGCACGCGTCTCCCGCTTCCCGCCGCGCTGCCACCAACGCGGAACGTCTAGCTCGTGGCCAGGGCCCGGCACGCCCGAGGAGGCTTTACAGTGGGACACGCACCAGTACGTCCCTTGCATGCTTGTGCGGTATACCTGAAACTGACTCGGACGTCCCTTGCCGCCAGATGCAGCACGCTCCGCACCGTCCGGGGCCCCCGGTACTGTGTACGTCCCGCAGCCCTTCTCGCCTTGACTTCCTCTCCGCGGGGGCTAATCCAAATGTGATGTAGCCAGACTGGTTCGATTGGGATCTTCCCCGCGGGCACTGTGACCTCTGCTATACGCAAGCGCTCGGACGCAATCGGCTGGCTGGGGGCGTATGGCGTCTCGAGCACCCTGGCGCAAGCATGGACCTACCAGTATACGTTGACGTCGACAACTAGCTCGCTCCTGGAGCTGAACCACCCGGTATGACCTTTCTATCTGATTATGTTAATTCGTTCTAATCCATGGATCCATGATAGGGCACACCGTACCGCCTTGCCGGGGTCGCCATCCGCTCCGGTCCTCAAGTGACCCTGGGCCCAGGGTAAGCCGGATCCAAACGCAGGATTGTAGCGTGATGGCTCAGTGATGCGCCTACAGGAACGCCTACTACCTGGAGCTGCAGAACAGCAGGGCGCACAGTACGTAACATTTCCCTTTGTGAGGCAGTTACGGATACTCAATGTTGCCCTCGTATAGCTGCGGCAGGGAGCGCGACGGCGACGTACGTCTACGACACCTACGCCATCGGATACGCGCAGACGAGCATCGTACGTCCTCACCCACGTCTCCGGTACAGCGGCTCGCTGACACTGCTGCCGATATCATAGTTCGAGATCGACATCAACGGGAAGCTCTCCGTCCACTGGGTTAACCCGGATGGAAGTACGTTTCTCTCCCGTCTCTGTCGTGGATGCGCACAGGCTGATGATCAATATTCTCCCAGGCGTTGCCGCACAGTACCTCTACGTGTCCGGCACCGGCGTGTACGTTACTGGAGACCCCGCCGCGCTGCAGTCGCAGCTGGGTTCGGCCGCTACCCTCACCGCTGTGGTGAGTATCGCGTACATCGGTGGACATAGAAGATACTCATGAAGCTCCGTAGGACCTCTTCTTTGACGTCCCGGATACGGTCGTGTCCTGAGCACGTATGGCGATGCCTTCGGCGCTCGTGTAGAAGCCTTCCGCTCCCGCGCGTGGAGACCTGAGAGGATGCGCTATGGAGGGCTGTTATGGACTTTTCTTTTCCCTCGTACGACGTGGACACGGACCTCGCGTTGGAAAGTGGGCCATTTCGGCCCCTGACAACGTATAGACACTGCTCTCGCAGATTACGACTCGCACATAGTTGGAGAACGCTAGTATCTCTTTAGTACTGTAGTACCGGAGCTATTGTAGGCTTTGTGCCGTCTTCGTATAGTCGTGTGTTGTTCCCGTTGAGTCTTACATGGTGCATGATACTGTGAACGTCCGGGCTTAGCGTTCATATACGAAAGCACATGCAAAGTGAGGGAGCTTGGATTCTCGTCCCAGTAAGTCCGATATCTCCGGGTCGTGAGCCCACGCCCCGTCCTACTGCCTAAAGTCTATCCTCATGCTCACTGCTCAGTAAACTCTGTTCATGACCGTATCTAGCTTGGTCTACATACGTACTCACACGGCTACACGATCCCATTGCGCCGCTGATCTTACGGCCTCTACGTCTTGTCTGGCACTATCCAGCACGTTCAAACGTCATATCCCCAACATTTCACACTCCTAACCGTCAAGCGTTCGCCACCGTGTGTGCCGGCCTTCCCTCGCCTCATAACCCCAGAAAACAGGGTGAGTATACGCACGGGGTACTGAAGTCATCGTCCATCGAGGTGGTCTCGTCCTCGATCGCCACCAGTAGGAGACCGGTGCATAGCCCCGCACGTGAGTTCGTCATGCACTCCTATTTTCTCAAAGTCTAACTAACGCATTTGAGCACGACGCTCCAGCTCCCCACGGCGTTAAGCCGCCGTACACGCCGTTCAAGCCAAACCATACGCGGCACCCACCAGTGAAAGGGGTCCAAGAGCGATAATGGTACATTCAATCCCCTGTGTACGGCTGTGCAAGACCTTTGCCTGGTCCGTAGACGTCGGCGCTCTCAGGAAAGCTGTCGCTCCACACGACGGACGTTTGGGTAGGACGCGTCGTCCCGCGCTACCTCTCGGTGCTTGCGTCCCACCAGATTCGCTCTGCAAGGCATCGAAGCGCCTTGCATTTTGCGTGCTCCGTTTACTGCTCGCCGCCCCACCGCGCTCTGCGTACTGTGGAGTTTCGGACAGGGCGGGTCGAGAAGGGGAGCAGTGCGCGCGAGCCACCGCTTCTGACGCCGTCCCAGAGCGGGGCAGAGCGGCGAAAGCTGGGCGCAGTCGTGTTTGTGGTCGTCCTTCAGTTTCAAGTCCTGCAGGCGGTTGAGGAGGGTGAGCCCAGCGCCGGCCCGTGAGGAGCTGCACGGTTGCTGTGTGGTTTTCGCGACGCGCCGCCTTGACAATGGACTCGAGGTTCTTGAAGACTTGATGAGCCTTGGCAAAGAACACAGCGAGTTCGGTCTAGACACATCAGATAGGACAACTTAAAGCTTTTTCACTGGCAGATCTTCAACTATCGTACAACTTGAGCCTTCGGAACCTTGTAAGAATCGATCGCACCATCGTACAACTGGAGCTTTCGAAACCCTGGAACAGACCGTTACACATCGCGATCCATAGCTGAGAAGCGGCAATTTTGATTTCAGGTACTGATCCATGCCCTCGCGCCGGGCTCTCCGTCACGCGTCAGGCCCTAGCCGTCTTTCCTAGACAGTGCGTGGCATCTGTCAGCGCATGCAGCATACAGACGGGATGTGTACGCACCGTTATCCCTTCAGTTGTTCGACTCGTTTGGCTGCGCCACAGCCAGCACTTGTCCGAACTTGTAGTGTTTCCCCTTCTCGGTGTTGTCGAACGACACGTTCGCGCAGGCCTGGAAGACTATGACAACGTCGGAGCCGCCCAGCTGAAAGTACGCAACCTCGTCGCCCTTCTCCAGGTTGTCGCCCGCCCTCACGCTCAGCACGACCGATGACACCTGCGCCATGCCGATGGGGAGGACCGCGACAAGCCCCAGCACAGGGTTCTTGATCAGGATGAGAGCGCGCGCCTGGAGGAACTGGTAGCCCGCGTGGTTGGGCAGCTGCAGTTTGGCGTCGAACTAAACTTTGAGGGACTCGTCCTTGGGCTCCATGGTGCGCCACATCTTGAGGTGCGCGGGCTTGTTGTCGGTCTCGGGCACATACACAACCCCCAGATGGCAGAGACCGTCGATGACCGTGGCCTCCAGTACGGTGCCCGACACGGGGGCGTGGACGCGGTGGTAGTCCTTGGGAGCGAGGAAGGAGTGGCAGAACTTGCCGCCCGCGAATCCGGCCTTGACATGCTCGCTTCCGTCGTGGTCGAGTAGTTGCCTGATGCTCCACGGGACGCCCTTGATAGTGCAGATCCCGACGTCATCGACGGGCCACCAGCCGTCGAACTTCGCATCGGCAGCGCTCACGATGACGGTGTTGTCCCCCGGGGAGTCGATCGGGCGGCGACCAGGCTTGAGACGGCGCGCGAAGAACTGGTTGAATGTTTTCCACTCGACGGGCTCGTAGTCATCCATGTTATATTCACGCGCCTGGCCGAACGAGGCGATCGCCTCTTTGTTGATCGAGTGTGTCGAGTCCATCCACTTTCCCATCTCCTTAGCATAGTCGACGACCCACTGCGACAACCAGGTGTAGGGCGAGTGGGTCGTGGGGAGGATGGGGCTCTGAGCACCGAGGAGAGGACTTTGGCAGAGCACGAAGTAGAACAGGCAGAGGTGGTTGTAGACGTAGCGGCCGTCCTTCTCCTCCGTCGGCACCCACTTGACGAACTTCTCGTAGTAGTTCAGGAAGTCCTCGACGGTGTCTATGCCCCAGTTCTTGAACAGGGGGGTCCCGCTTGCCTTGGCCATCTTGAAGGCGCGCTCGAACTCGATCTCAACGAAACACTGGTCGTTGAGATAGTTCCGGAGCTTTCGAACAATGCCGGCGGGCATGACGGGCGATGGAATAGGGTCTATCACGATGTCAGCCTAAATAGTGATATGCGAGGCTGCCGACGTACCTCAGTATGTCCGAGAACGATAGACAGAGGTGCGGGTGAGGGGAAAGAGAGTGGTCAGGTCTATGCCGGCGCACTGGGGGGCGAAGATGCGTGAGCAATCAGCGGGGTGCGGGGAGAGTGATACGCACCTGAGACTGGGGGAAGTCGAGTGCTGAGGACTACGGGTAAGAAAGGCTGGGCTTTTATGCCATTTCCCCCTCGATCCGAATGCGTCGCCGTGGTCAGCGTATACGATTCCTGTGACACACTCCATGAGCATGTGTCCAGATACGCCGTCCAACCGGGCACGGCGCTGGTCTTCTGGACGTTGTGAAGAGCGCAGAAGGAACTGTATCTTTGACGTCTGGAATTCCCATACAAATGGCGAAGGGAGCGAGTCGGAGAAAATCTGGGTGTGAAGGACACGGCGTGTGTATAGGCCGTCTAGCTGCGCCATCGAGAGCGAGCCAGGAGCCCATCTTGTTACGGCGAGGTGCTGCTCAACGCCATTACAGCCTTCGTCATTGAGCATACTTACGGATAGGCTCTGTGGTACGTTTTGATTGTGGAAAAGAAGAATCGATATTTGCTTGAGTCGAAGTACTTGCAGAACCTTGAATGTTTGCGAAGCTGCGAGAGTTGCGGCTGTGGCCTCTCCCTCCTTCCGGCCGGTTCTGGGGTGGGTTCATTTCAGTGCCCAGGTGACTGAGGCTTACGCTCCAGCCAGAGCTTAAAAATGTGCCCCCGCCGCGAGGTGGACTGGTCAGAGCGTCGTCTTCAGCCGGCGAAGTTTGTTTTGAACTGTCTGAGCGAGCGTGCGTTCACTTCTCCCGGGGGCAGCATGTCGAAGAGACGGAGCAAGAGCCGCCCTACTCCTTCGGAATACAGGGGTGACGGCCCAGGCTTGATAAATGCGCCAGCGTGGTACTCTTCTTGCCG
Organism: Trametes pubescens; assembly: GCA_001895945.1. Classification (NCBI taxonomy): domain Eukaryota; kingdom Fungi; phylum Basidiomycota; class Agaricomycetes; order Polyporales; family Polyporaceae; genus Trametes; species Trametes pubescens. The sequence continues at coordinate 22,573 of MNAD01001255.1, read as the reverse complement.
TTCAAAACTGTACGTTCCGTCTTATCACGACACATGAGCGCACCGGGTCCACGCACCTTGTGTCGCCTCACCGGTCTGGACGAAACGATGGACATTGCGAACGAACCCCGTCGTCTATAAACTCTAGGTTCGCCGCCTGCAAGGTTGGACTATGACGGCTTGTTATCTGATGAACCGATGGCTTGTTTCGATACAGTAAGGTAGGCGATTATGTGGAGAGGACGACACTGCCCAGCCGGAGTTGGGGATTGCACCTAGAGTTCATGATCAGTTAATACGAACAGCCATGGAGTCGAAATTCGGCATACTTACCGTTGATCATCTAGGCACGCGCAATCTCGCTCAGCGGATCGGTTCAAAAAGAATGATCAGCACCAGGTATTGATATTTGCATAGTTTTCCAGAAGACATTGCTCTAAAATATATAATGCACGGTCAGAGGGATGATTCTTTGCGCAGCATGCGCTGAAAGTTATAGCTCACCTCGGACCCCCGGGCGGGTTACACAGTCTTCGAGCTAGACAGTTCAAGATGAGGGGCCGAGACACACTAAGATCCTAACGACTCCGACGAGAGTAGAGCATAGTGTGCGCGTGTCAACTTTGCGTCAGTGGAAAACTGGTATACCCTGCAGGCGGAAGGCGAGCTAGTAGTGAGTGAGCCTGCTCAGAATCAGTATCGATGGACGCACCCAGCCGCGCATGTGCGTCGCCGACGCCGTTGTAGGTCCCTCTCCTCCGTACTGACCTTATCCAATTGCGCTCTCACGGCGTGCTTATAAGTGTGCACGACGGTGGAAGCAAGCTTCACGACTTCCGTGTTCAACGTTCAACCATCACGCTCCTCCCGCGCACCCGAGCGCGCGACCACGTGGCTATCACGCAGCTGAACGCGTCGTTCCAGGCGCTTGCCTCCGTCACCACCAGCACAACGTTGTGCAAAGACACAGTCTGCGTTGAGGCGTCACGACCAGGCATGTACACTATCACCGGTCATCTGCAACACTCGCTAGTAAGTACTACTAACCTACCTCCGGCGCGGCACGGCTCTAGAATGCGACGTCTCACACTCGTGCCGTCTGCTGTCGCAGCGACACGCTTGACGAACAGGCTCCGAAGCGGACAGGGTCGAGGAGCAATGCCGATGCGTCCCTGTCGAAGATATCACAAGTCCTTCGAGGCCCTAAAGCTTCCGGCAACCAACGTCCGGACCACCCTTGATTGAGTCCATCCTAGTCCATCCCGCCATGTTGCTGAACGCACATCCTGAAAAGTTCAGGCTCGGCTTAGAACACTCCGTCAGGCTAAGGCTCAGGCTCAGGCTACCTGGCAGCCGCAGCCGTGATCGCGGAACTCGAAGGCTGGTGAACGGCCCTTGGTCCCCCGGATCGGAGTCGACTCGGACTCTGCGAACGACTTTCGAAGGTGGCCGACCTCTGGCCGACACAATGCATCTTCCTTGCTCCACGTCCGACTTGGCGTTCTCCGTGCGCTCGGTGAGCAGAAAACCAGCCTCCAGCCTTGATGCAGATGCTTGGGTGGGTCCTTCGGCCGAAGCCCACGGCGACTCGGAGGAGCGCGACTGTATGCATCCGCCGCGCTGCGCACGCACCTATGGGAGGGGCCCAAGACGCGGCCGTCTTTCGGGGTAGTACGAAGATCTGCACAGAACGGGGCGGGGATTTTGTCTTGAGGATGCGACTTTGCTTGCACATGTGCATGCGTACATAGCGGCGTTGGTCGCTTCTGGTTGACCTCCGGACGCTATGTCATGCAAATGCAAGGAGTCTCAGTATATAGGTCTCAGAACGTGTCCATCTGCGCATATAGTCCGTTTCAAGGGCCTTCAAACTGCACAGGATGTACCGGGTTCTTTGCATGTGTGCACTAGCGCAACGCATGATGCACACTACACACTCGCCTCGTCCTCGCGGTCGTCTGAACTTTGATCATGAGACAAAACCGGGCCCTACCGACAGGAAGGCATCATGAAAGCCTCCGGGCTGAAGCTTCGATGAGGTGCTTCGCAAGTATCGTATCACACGAGATCACGCTGGATGGCACAAACGAATACAATTACAGATGGCGACAACAATGCTACGAGCCCAGCGGATGCTATATGTACATGCTACACGTTCGACGTTCGATTCTTCCCGATTATGTTGCGACAGCGTCCCTGTCTATATCCTGTACAATATCCTCTTCAAACGGTCTTGTTGGTCTGCAGCACACAAACGTGATCGTCAGCTACCGTTACCGCAGCATTCGAAGGTGTGCACTGCGGCCACTACTCACATCAGCGTCGGTCACGATGGGGGTCGACTGGGAGGGCGAGGTGGAGATGGCGGGCGCAGTGCGCGCGATCGAGCCGAGGTCGACGTCCGGTGACTTGAGCGCCTTCTTGCGGATCTCAAGGCCCTGCTGGATCTCCTCGGGCGTGAACGAGCTGCCCCGCCGCTCGGTCGGGGGGCGCTCCGCGTCGCTGTTCACGGAGACCTGGCCTGCGCGCATGCATCAGCAACTTCGTTCACAGGTATCGCACTTTGAGAGAGAAGGGGCGCACCAGTGGTGTCCTCGAAGTCGGCCTTCTCGTCGTCGAGCGCGGCGCTCTCGAGCGCGTACTCGTCCTCCAGGCGGCCCCAGTTGTGCGGGCCGGCGCCGCCCTTGGGGATGTGCTTGTCCATGCCGTTCTTCGCCTCCGAGCGGTCCTTGTTGACCGCGGAGGGGTAGGCGGCGCGTGCAGTACGAGTCATGTTTGTGCTTTGCGGGTCTTGGACGAAGAGAGCGATGTAGAGAGGGGTGAGAGGGGCTGCGGTAGTGGTTGTAGACAACAACAGCGACGGGTGATGGTGGGTGGTGTGTGAGCGGGCGGGCGGGTGATATGGTTTATATAGCGGGCCTGGGGCAGCTGCGCCACCAGCCTGGGGAGTGCCCCGCGCTCGCGTGACGCAGGCCAGGGAGAGCGAGCGTACAGCCCGAGCCTAACGCAGGGGTCACGTTCTGGGACTTTCGAAGCCATCTGCAGCCGTCTTCCCGCCTGTTCTAGTCCCCATTCTAGTCCGTTCGCCGCCCTCCTTTGTCGTTCCACGTCGCCCTGGCGGCCGCATCGTGATTGTGCGCGCACACAACGGCCTTCGGCTTCTCCACGTCTTCGTGGCGTGCACCGTCGGGTGGATTAGGAGTGTCCCGCACGGCCGCGGCTCGCGGGAAGGGATGGGGTGAGGCGGAGACTGGAGCTTGGCCAGGTCATTCTGCCACCTTCTGCCACCGATGACCTATGCGGGGAAACGTGGGAGTTTCGGCCCTTTTGGCAACTCACCGGCACCTTCCGGCCGCTGACACTCTTCCCAGTGTTCCGGGTCCTTCGCACTTCGAAGTGCGTGCCACGGCATTTGAACGAATCTTCACGCTCTCTGGAAGCTTGGAGAGTTATGATCTGACAGCAGTTCCTCATTGACTTGGATGTCTGCGAATCGATCATCTCGCCAGAAGAGAGCTGGGTTTCAAGATTTAACAGAAGTGCATGATTCCCAGCGAGCTAGCGCCCAAGTACTCGGCGCGGCATTTACCATCTGAACATTGCGACAAACTTTGGACTTTAATTCATCCGAGTCAGCTAGTCTTGTTTGCGTTGTAAGTCACGTAGGTCTCCACGTCGTGGCGAGAGTCGATCGTGAAGGACAACGCCTCCGAGCGCGATTTGGGCCCTCTACATTTATGAGCACAGTGTGCGCATCCTCCTCAAGAGGGCCCAAATGCCGATATATATTATGGATGCAGGACGAACCACCACGTTTTTTTGTTCGCGGTTTGACCCTCTGAGACTGGATTCGATACAACCTAGATGCAAGAGTAGCTTCACATCAGTAAGGTCTGTTAGTCACAACCAATGCACTCCGGAATTGATGAGTGCGCATCGGGTTTGTGCGAGCAGGCCTGAGCCTGCATGGTGGGATAGGTCCCGTCACAAGGGCAAGGTGCAGGTCAAGATTCTACTCGCCCATGGTAAAATGCCCTCATTTGCTGTTGGTGGGTGTCAATATTCCAGCTTCATGCATAAAACTGTGGCAGCGGCATACATCGAAATATTCTGTCAAAGTTGCCGCTGATGCGTACGTGTGTTTAGACATGGATGCTTACCTGGACGCGAGGATTTCACCGTCAATATCGCGCGCTCAATAACGTCTCCTCTAGGCGGACGAAGATGATCTTGTCAAGGGGGAGGAGGACAATGCGCCCGTCGCGAGTATGTATGCGGTCGCGTGAGACGCGCTTATACCCAAATTGGGACCCCGAATACCCGTTATGTGATCGAGATGCGCTCGAGCAGCCATTTGCACGTCCTACCAGCCTGGCAGCCTCTCCCGCACACTGTCTCGAACCCTCCGGTCAACCTGTGCATTTGAGCTCGTCAAAAACGAAGAGTACGAAAGCGGAATCTACCTAACGTACTGCCGCTCGGGATGTCGCAAGCGGCGCCGGCACCCATGGACGTTGTGCAGGACCTCATCCGGGCGACGGAGGAGGCCAAGGTCGCGATCGAGGCGCGGTCTTCGCCCAGGAACGACACGGACTCGGAGACGTGGTCTAGTGCCAGTGACATACCGGTGGTGCAGAGGAGGAAGATCCTCGCTGTTGTGTCGCACCTCAGTCCGAATGGCAAATCCGAGCAGGGATGGTGAGTGGGTTTCCATACACGTTCGTCGTGCTTTCCTTTCGCTTCGTGTCCAGGGAAGGAGAACAGAGTCAGAAGGCCAGTCGCTTGAGAGATAAGAGAATCTGTGTGCGAGGGCGGGCTCGGTAAACATGCGAAGCACGCAGCGTGTCATGCTGAGGGTACACCTCATGCCCTCCACATGTATCCTGTGAACGCGCCCGAGGACTGTTGAGATGTGTAATGCGCACGACGCGAGTGCTGGACCAGACCTCCACACACCCTTTCGACGCGTCATTTTCGACGCGCGTCCTTGTCTTGACGTAAAGCTCTGTGCCGTCGGGCGTTGAGCGGTGTCACTTGGTTGGTTCGCCGAAAGGACGAGCGAACCAAGGCGACGCTCGCGCGCGCGTATATGCGGTATAGCGCCCGCGTCGCGGTCAACATGAGGTTCACTAATTCTTACACGCCGATGTGGAGGGTTTGGACCCCAGGTGACCATGCTCGAGGCTCGAGAGAAGCCCTAGTGAGCTGCAGGCTGACCCCTGACGGTGCAACATCGCGCCAGCGACTGCGACTGCGAGGTCTGAACTTTCGCTGGCGGAACCCGGCGCGGACACACAGCGTTTCCAATACGACGGGATGCCGGTGCCGAGGGAAACTGTCGCGTCGCCCTGTTTCATGCAGCTCGCGGGGTTTGCCAGGACGCCTCATCGTGCCCACCGTCATTCTTGAGATGCTCGACAGCTCTGCGGAGAGCGCCGTACCTATACCTGTACGTGAGCGACACCGGGGACTTCGGACGTTGGGGCGAGGCTCATACAGTTATCCGTAAGCTCGGTACGCGCCAAGGCTATCGTAAGGCGACTGATTTGCTCGCGATACATGGCGACAAGTGACTCTCTCCTCGTCCACCTTAGCGCCCACTGCGCAGGGTCCCCTCCGCTTTCTGGCCGCTCTTGGGGGAGTTCAAATGCGCACCCTCGGCCTTCGTGTCCGGTCCTAAGTGCTTCGCCTGACCTCACGCTTTTTTGTGCGGTTGCCGCGTGTCTGCGCAGACATGGGGCGGTGGTCTCGCCGACCGTCCAAGCGGCAGCGACGCCGCCGCCTGTGGTTTTGCTAGCTTTGAGTTGTCCGTAATCGTGTAGATCCGTATTCCAATCGGAGCGCGCGCACCGACAGGTTGTCTTGTGGTGTTAAGCGTGACGTCTTTGAGTACCGGGTAACCACGCCGCGCTGACGGGGTGTTGAACGCGCCATTGCCAAATCTACTGCGCAGGGCGTGAGTTAAGCATATGCTCCGCTGTCGCTCATTCCTCCGCCGATATGTCCTATATGCTATTTTGCCCCGTTTATTTCCGGACGAATCCCATTTTGAGTTCTACTAACGCTCTTTTGTGCAGCGTCTTTGTCCTCAGCGAGAAGCCGCCGCGAGTGCAAGCCATCTCAGGGGAGTTTTTGGTAGAGCATGCGTTCCCGGTCGTGGACGATTTCTCGATATCCATGTCGCAGCCGCGCCGGGCCACCATGGACTTGTCATCGGCACCGGCTGGCGGAACGCTCACCCCTAGTCAGGCAAGAACGGGTAAGCCGATCGTGCAAGTGTTTGGGCACAGTCTAATCGTCCCATACCTCTGTCCCCAGAGCTCACCGTGACCATCAATCCCGGCCAAGGCAGTCCGTTTCACTCCATCGCCCTGCAGACGAACGACATCCCCGGTCTGCGCCAAGTCCTGGTCGAGTGCCGGCGCCTCAAAGAAGCCCTGGGTGCGTTTGCCACGCTTCCTTTGTCACCGCCCGACACCTGATCGGCTGCAGCGGCGGAGACGGACGATGACTACGACTTTGAGCCGTTCGCATGGCTGGGACCTTACCTCGCGGACAACGCGTTGCCGCCGCTCCGTAAGACATCCCGTCTTTTGCTTACGCGCGCACGAAAGTTCACCGATGTGTTGTCAGTGTCGCCTATACCCCCTGATCTGCGGAAGATCAGGAAGCCGACGCACACTCGCCTGTCGGCGGCGAGCGCCGGCCTCCCCGGGAACGATATCGCGGATATAGAGACGGTTCGCGAAGATTGGATGCGCACGAAGGTCGAGGAAGATGTGTTCGCGCGATGCGAGAAGGCGGAGCTGAGGTATCTGCTTACCTGCCCTGGAGCGCACTCAAACATGCTGACCGTGCTGACCGCTACAGGATCCGCGTCGGAACGTTCAATGTGAACGGAAAACTTCCTTCGCAGGACCTTTCGGCATGGGTGCGGGGACAGTTCGAGCGCCCGGCGTCGACATTCATTCCGCCGATCAAGGACTTCTCGCCTCTCTCCCTCGGGGTTGGACAGAAGGACCCCATCGAGGAGCGGATGGGTTCGTGTCTCTGCGCTGGCATCTTTCGTGCGCATGTGTTGAATATCCGGTCTGCCTTCCAGAGGCTATCGATCTCAGCGGAACCGCTCTAGGACAAGATGCCTCTCACTCTAAGTCGTTGTCCTTGGCCTCAGAGGGTGGAATGTTTGTGGAAGTACCAGTAGATGCAGCATCGGAGGAAACGGCCGTCTCTTCGAATGTCAAGGAGGACCATAGCGATCCCGACATGCTCGTGCTCGGCTTCCAGGAGCTCGATCTATCCACGGAGGCACTGCTTTATTCCACGAAAACTGTTCGCGAGGATGCGTGGTGCATGGCCGTGTTCGCAGGGCTAGGAGAGAAGGCCGTCCTGTACGAGAAGGTAGGCGACAGGTTCTCTTGCCGTGTGTTCGCAGTTGAACCACCATGCGACCCTGTTCTAATGTTGTTGTTCCTGCGCATGGCACAGCTTGTGTCCAAACAATTGGTCGGCATGCTGCTCGTAATCGTCATCAAGAAGCGTCTACACGCCTGCTTTAGCGAGATTATGACATCCTCCGCGGGTGCGGGTATTATGGGCATCATGGTGTGTTTTATTTGTTTTGCGCCATGGGAGCGCGTCTCAAGATGTGTATAAAACAGGGCAACAAGGGCGCCACCGCGGTCCGGCTTCAGTTCACACCGATGCCGTTCCCGGCCAGCGCCGGGGAGTACGAAGGAAAGCCTGCGACATTGACGTTTGTCAACACGCACCTCGCGGCGTTCGACGAGATGTTTGAGAAGCGCAATGCGGATTTCCACGACCTATCCAAGAGGCTTCAGTTCGATTCCGGGCTTCCGGCGGACGACTCGACGGCGCCGAACGGCGGCTATGGACCATCAACTGTGCAACTGAATATATTTGAGACGGACGTGCTTTTTTGGCTAGTGCGTGCTTTTATATATCTCGCAGTGCCAATCTTGATTGCGATGGCGCCCGAACATTTCAAACTGACCGCGCTCGCACTTAGGGTGGTATGTGCGCTGTCTGAGGCGGTAGGGCCTGGTGACCCAAGCATGCGCTGACTTCCACGCTTAGACCTCAATTATCGAATCAATTTATCGGATGCCGACGTGCGGAACTTGCTTGCATTCGAAGAGTTGAAGGAGGAGAATCTAGCGACTCTGCGAAGGTACGATCAGGTGCGGCCGGCATTGCATTGGGTATGCGTCCTATAACTGACGCTTGAATCCAATCTCGATACACAGCTCTCCCTCTCGATGCGTAGCCGAAAGGCGTTTGAGGACTTTGTGGAGTGTCCCATAACGCATCCACCGTAAGTTCCGCCAGACGCGTTCGCGGAGCTTTCGATCATGCCCGCTCACGATTGAATTATGCCGTCAGCTCCTATCGCTTTGGCGCTGGGTTGCTAGCGGACCGCTTGGGATACGATGTCAAGTGCGTTCAAGGCTCTTCTTAAGCCGCCGGCACTACTCCACTGCTCTAAACGTGGCTGATTCCTCCGTCTCAGGCGGAAGCCAGCCTGGACAGACCGCATATTGCATATGGCATCATCGGCGGTGACGGTGAAACAAACGTCCTATAGCAGCCACTCTACCATCACCATGAGCGACCACCGACCTGTGTCTGCTGGGTTTGAAGTCCAGGTACGTCTTTGCTTCTCCCTTCACCGGAACGTAGAATTCCGGTTTGGGCGTATGCTACTTTCCATCTGCATAAGGCACCAGACTGTGCCGCGGTCCGTTCTCCTGTCCGTCGGCCGAGCTCACACGCTGCGCTTTGTGCGGTGCAGGTACCCGTGGTCTCCCTCCCAGAATATGAAACCTTCGTCGAGCGCATCTGGCACGATGTGTCAAGCGCAGAGTACGTGGAGGAGCGGCCGCGCGTGCGAGTCGGACCGACCAGCATCGACTTTTCCTCAGTCTCGTACGTGTTTCTTGTGTCCTTTTGGCAGGTCGCAGTAACTTGAGCCGCGATTGATTCTAGTTACAAGCGCCCCGTAGTCAGGACGCTGGAAATCGAGAATATCGGAAAGGTAAGTGCTGTGGTGCGGTTCAGGGTGATCATCGACGGGTTGACAGTCATTGCCCACGGCAGGTCCCGTGCGCGTACCGCTTCGTCCCTCAGGCCCCCGGCTCAGCATCATGTGAGTAGCACTGCAGCAACACTGGGCGGTCCGTAAATTTATCATAATGGCACCCCGAGGTCCCGGATGGCTGTGCATTAATGCCATGACGGTTTGTCGTTTAAGTCTTTAGAGGTACTCGACCTCGACTCAAAACTATTTTAGGGCTTAGTGCTTCCTGGGGAAAAGGCCCAGGTGTCTTTGACGGTGTTCATAGATGACAGCGTCGCGGCCCAGATGAACATCGGCTCGACGCGGCTCGAGGAGACGCTAGTCATCCACACGGCTCTGGGCAGGGACCATTTTGTGGCGTTAGGCGGGGAATATGGTACCACCAACTCAGCTTCTATCTCGCATGGAGCTCGTCCTGATCTGCGGACGCAGAACGCTCCTGCTTCGCGACAAGCCTCGCTTGGCTTGTCCGATTACCCGGACCTATCAGGCAACTGAAATCGCCGAGCGACTTGCTTCCTGAAGACCGAGGCGTCAATGCCCCGCGCGAAATTATGCGCCTCGTGAACTGGCTAATGAGCAATGCCACCCAAGCCGTGAGTGCCAGTAATATTTTTATGAGCGTTTTCCGGTGATGTTAATTGTCCGAACACGTAGGATGAGATATTCTTGGCGCAGGGGAATGAAGACCTGGTGCAACAGATTCGTGAGGTCGGGATTTTGGTTACTAGCCCAGCACATGCCGTTCTAACAGCGCGATGCAGAACCTTGATACCGGCACGGAGTTCACAGTCGGCGGGCCTGAGAGCGACCCGACGGTGGCACTGGCGTTTGCCGATACACTTCTTCAGCTCTTGGGGTCTTTCGTCGAACCGGTGATCCCCACCTCACTGCATGCAAAGTGTGCCGAGATGACAAGCAGAGACGAGGCGTTTGAGGTGACGGCATCATATGCACGCTCGTAGACCAGTGTTCAGCCTCACTGACGCTGTCGCAGGTTCTCGATGCACTTCCCGTCGTCAACGTCAACGTAAGATCGGCTCCTACACCCGTAACGCGCGCTCATGAAATATCCACTCCGCATGCATCAGGTCTGGATTTCGCTTACGGCGTTCCTGCACTTTGTTGGGCAGCAGGAGACTTTTAAGGGCAAGGTCGAGCGCCTCGGTAAGCTGTGCCGTTCCTCCGTTGTGTCTCGATCGCTAACTGTCTCCGCGAGGATGCTTCTCTAGTGGCCATCTTCACACCCGTACTATTCCGCGATGATTTAGACTCCCCGATGCCCGTCTCCGCCGTCGGTAAACGGCGGTTCTTGAGGTACTTCATCGGATGAAAGTCGCCCCGCCCCGCGTCTTCGTTCTTTCGGACTCGGTCTTATGGGCGAGTTGGAGCGTCGTGGCATATGAGCGGGGTCTGTACAGCGAAGTTGATTATAGTGTTCCGAACTATCTATGGTATTAAGTTATAGGACAATGTAGTGGTGCGCCGAGAGGATCGGAGGAAGAGCGGGTGAAGGCAAATTATTTCTGGCTGCGGACGAATCTACGAGTCAGTACACGCCACCGAGGAAGACCGCATGCGCGGCTCACATTGGAGTGTAAGTGCAGGCGAGACGTCGACGTTCGCAGTTGGCACAGGTCTGGCGGCCGTCGCATTTCAGCTTTCGGCCTGCCGAGTCATCATCGTTGTCAGCAGGCTGCGCCGGTGACCTTCGAATAGACGACCTGTACCTCTACAGAACTGGCATGCCATAGGCGTGCGTCGCGGGGTTCTGGGCTGGTCAAAGACATCGTCGTCAGAGTCTTGGCCCTGGTTGGCGGCCTGCTGGCTGGTATCGGCCTAGATTGACGTCAGTCGACGGCGCAGCAGCAATCGCGAAGAACACAACTAGCCTGGGAGCTCATGTCTAGCAGTAGGTACGATGCGATAGAGTAGTGTGACCTGAGAAGGACAAGAGGATGGGGAGGACGCCAGGACAGGCCTGGCGTTATATACACGCTCCCTCCTGGCGCCCCGCGATACCTCTTGAGCCTGTGCTGCTGTCGTCTGCATTTGTCAGTGCTCTTCCCTGGACAGGGCGCTCAATGGACTGCCGGGGTTGTGGAAGATGCCATGTGCCCCGTCCATGTCCAATAAGATCCGGCGACTGCTCAGATCTGCTTGTACACGACAACACCTGTCGCACGGAAGCAAGAAATCTGTAGACATCTGGACGTACCTCACCCGGCGCGGCGGATACGTAGCGAAGATAGTTTAGGGAAATTTTGCAGCTACAATGGGGGGGTGCGGAGGCCGCGCGCATTCGCGGAAGCGCTGCCTGCGTGTTCGCCCACTCCGGCCGAGACAGGACCATCTCGCGCCACCACGTCCACGGACTCTAGCTCCTCGCGTTTGTGCTGACCTCGCGGGGACCATAACGCTAGAGGATGACGCACATCACAGGGGAAGGGAGTGCAGCGCCGACATTAGTTCTCGGGCCAGAGCCAGGGCCACAGCCGCACCCACCCGGAAGTTCAGACCGAGCAGATGCCATGCCACGCGACCGAAGGTTCCGGACAACGAGATCCAGCGCATCTGCCTGCGCTCCGACGGCGACTGCCCGAATCTGATCTGTGTTGTCAGCTTGCGCATGTGTCACCCTTCCTAGAAGCACTCACCGACCGAAACCGTGACACAGCTGCCGAGTCCGTCGAAAACGGGCACGACGCAAATTGCTGTTCGGAAACGGCGTGCGCGTGCCCCGGGGCGCTTACGACACCAAGGGGGCGTGGCTGGAGGCGAGTATGTGCACGAAAGGAAAGGCCGGCGAGCCCCAGCGCGAAGCCGTTGCGCTCCTCGGGACCGGGCAGTACGTCGGGGCGCACGATGAACATTACGTCTCAGAGAAGGAGGCCCTGCTGAATCATAAAAACGTGCTTTAATGAGAAAGAAGCCTGACAAATTGAGTAAGAAAGCCCGGTCCGCACCTGAAGAGAAATCAGCACTCCGGTCGCAGAGTTTGCCGCTCAATAGGGCGTAAGGACTTCAGAGCCTCCGGAGACGTGTTAGTTGACGAGTACCGCCCCAGCCATATGAGATCACAGGGCAGGATGGTGGCTGAGCTGGAAGTGCAAGGCCAACAAAAATGGTATGGATTACAGGAGACCTAATATCAACACGAGGCAGAACGCGGGACGCGCAGCGAGGTCCGCTGCGCGCTTCAGCGTCATCACCGGAAGAGACGAAACTCGGAGGCTTGACCCGTTGAACTCGCATCATCGTATCCAGGCGGGGAGTGGATTCTCGGCCTGGGCCCAGCGGCGTAGACGGTGCCAATGACCACGCGTTCGCGCTGGAGCACCGCTTCCGCGCCGCCATCGGGCAGGAATGCGACCGCCCTCGGAGGGTAGACGGCGACCGAATACTGCGCACGCGTGCAGGGTGGGAAGCAGGTAACGCGGGCATAGTGGCGCAACACTCACCGAGAGCTCGAACTTGCCCAATCGGCTGGTGGGCTTGAGCCCGGCCGAGAGATGGATCTCCCCGTGCAGCACTCTCCTCTGTGGGCTTCTCGGGTCCCTTGCATGTTCGGGCCACCACACCGCGGCGGTCACCTCTTGACTGCTGCTCTCGAACTCCAGGCCCGGAAGCGTTTTCGCGCCAGCGGACCCGGCCGTGGTCTCCTGCGTGGAAATTCGCCGCAGCAATCGGACGACCGGGCTCCGCGGTGCAGAAAGGAGGTCCAGGGCCTGAGGGTCGGTCGTCTCGATCGTCATAAGGCAGGGTATGACGCTTCCCCGCGTATAACACAGCTATTTGGCGACGTCAAGGTTGGCACGATCGAGTCCAAAAAAGACCGGTGAACCCACGGGTTTAGCTAATGCAAGCTATACACCCGAAAATGTGAATTGAGATTATAGATGAGCCATGATTCTATGGTATATGAGCTTACCGCACAGGTGGCCTCTACGGAACGAGTCGAGAAGACAGAGCCGTTGATGCGGAGAGGTTCGAGGAGTTGCCAGCCATCTGGATCTCCGTCAGGACCGATTAACGGGCTATTCTCAAGATAGGCAATCTGGCGTGCGAGCGAAGGCGCTCCTGGTTGGATCTTGGGGCAATAGCCGACAACGGTGCCAAGACTGAGGTAATTCAGCGAGAAGACGGCGACTATTCGATATGGGGCACTCACGTACTATCCACCCGGAATCTGCTTCGATGTACCGTTACTACGATTTGATACTGTATGTGAACCCTGGCCATGCGCTCCGAGAACGATGCCGGCAGGGAATATGATTGATCTAGCCCGCTCGGCGACTTGAGCAGACATGATTCGGGTAAGGTGAGTGTGAACGGCCAACTGTGTTCCCCAGAAAGCTTCCCCGCGTTGGCAGTACTCTGGGCGCCGGTGTGAAGCGCCGAAGGTTGGGGCCACAGAACCTGAGATAATTGGAGGAAGCTGAGGACGTCCGTGGCGGAGGAAGTCATTTGCCCAAAAAGCTGTCCACCGGCGTGCATATCGACGTAAATGAAAGCAGAAGGTAGAGTAACAACGCGTGTATTTCTACTCACCTGTACAGATATTGACTTGATGGGTTCTTCCTTGTCTAGACACAGGACAACACTACCGGTTATGGCTTCGCCCTGATAGAAAGCGGGAAGATAGCTGGAAGCGGGAGCCTTGCTAATGACCTTCAGGGTCAGCCAGGGTCGACTCTTAGACGAGGTGAGATGGTATAGATGTTCCGTCGGCGCCCGCGCACCACGAGATGCGGAAGAGGTACTAGAACGAGCCATCGGAGAGCGTTCGTACTGCGGAAGGCCTGCATCCATGGTGGTGGTGGTGTAGTCGATGACTCGAAGGGCGTCGTGCTGCACTGACACGCCACATGTAGCTAGTTATATCGAGCTCCTCGTGTTGTTGGTGAGACGTACGGCGTCATCTACAACACATCTTCCCTTGATATCACTAGGCTATGGGCCACCCAATCGTGTTGAGTCATCGTGTGGTCTCCTAACAAGATCTCCATGGCTGATCATGAAACTATAGGGAAGCCTGTGGCGTGCAGGCATCGCGCGTGGTCGGGCAGGCACCAAGGTGGACAAGATCCCAGCTAGAGTTGGTGACCACGAGGAACATCGGTCAAGAAGGACTGCGCTTTCCCATGCCGGACGTACCGCTGAGAGCGTTGTAGAAATACTACCGCCGCGGCGGTACCCGCCTATTGTCGTCGAGGCTCGTAGCGTGTATCCACACAGTTTGAAGACAGTAGTCATCGCAGAAAGCAAGCAGATACACGAGAGTTGGAGGCTGTTGGAGGTTTGAAATAAGGGCGATCAGGTCAAATTCAGTCAAATTCCAGCCCACATGTAGGTCCCCATTTGGAAGGCGTCTAGGCTTATCGGCAAGTTTAGACGCGGTCGCCACTGCGCGGTGCCCCATACGCCATTCGTGCATGACTCCCATATGGCAGCTATTATAGGGTCTGCACACGTTGCAGCGGACAGTAGACGCAGTGGGTATCTCTGTGTGCCCCATGCGGTGGCGTATAGAGTCCCGGCGGTGATGGACACGAAGTGGGACCACCATGACCTCCTGGGACACGTTGTCTCAACAACATTCGGAAGCTATATGTATCTTTTTCGCTCACATATTTGGAGGCTCCTAAATCCACCCGTACGTGTGATATCGATATTATGCCTGCGGATCCATCTATACGAGCAGGGAACTTTGCTGTGGCTCCCCTGAGTCTGACTGATATTATATATCGCCAAAGCAAGATCCATATACAAATTGATTGGATAATGTATGTCATCGCATCTATGAAAGTGAGTGTCGAATTTCTGTGGTCCTTATGAAGGCTCATAGCATGCCAAAGTATGATTGTTTTTCCTTTTACGGAATGACACTTCGGCGGATGCGCCGGGCCGGGAAGCTTATACCCCGATTTGGAAGCATTCGGTCTCTTTCTCGTACTTTCTCGAAACACGCGCATCGCAGGGCAGTTGAGCTCGAAATGTATTTCTTCCAACCACTATCGCGTCTTGACTGCTCTCGATATCTGCTGCTCAAACCCCTGAAATACTCTTGACAACAACCATGGCGTCGACGAGGCCCCTCGTGTTCTTCGACATCACCATCGGCGGTAGGCCGGCGGGACGGATCGTCATGCAGTTGTACAACGATATTGTCCCTAAAACTGCTGAGAACTTCCGTACGTATCAATATCTGTCGTTCGAACGCGCGACATCTAATTGCGAGCAGGCGCCCTTTGTACTGGAGAGAAGGGCGAGGGAAAGGCTGGAAAGCCTCTGCACTTCAAGGGATGCTCGTTCCACCGCGTAATCAAGGGGTACGTCGCGTTACCACTGGAATCATCATGCGGTGCTCATGTACAAAATAGCTTCATGATCCAAGGTGGTGACTTCACCGCGGGCAACGGCACCGGCGGCGAGTCCATCTATGGCGAGAAGTTCGAGGACGAGAACTTCGAAGTGAAGCACTCGAAGCGTTTCCTCCTCTCCATGGTGCGTACATTCGCCCTCCGTCCCCCTTCAGTTGTCGAACATCGCAACAGGCCAACGCCGGCGCGAACACGAACGGCTCGCAATTCTTCATCACCTGCAACGCCACGCCCCACCTCGATAACAAGCACGTTGTCTTCGGCGAGGTGCTCCGCGGCAAGTCCATCGTGCGTGCGGTAGAGAACACTGAGACCGCGAGCGGTGACGTCCCTGTCGAACCCTGTGTTATCGCGGACTGTGGAGAGATCTCCCCGGACGACCCTTCCCTGGCCGAGCCTGCTGCGGCAGATGGGGATGTGTACGAAGACTACCCGGAGGACCAGGACCCGGTTGATGGCCAAGACGTTCTCGCGAGTCCCGAAACTGCGCTCAAGATCGCACGTTCGGTCAGGGAGGTCGGAAATAAGCTGTTCAAGGAGGGCAAACACGAGGACGCGCTCCGCAAGTACCAGAGTACGTGTTCGCGGCCGTCTACTTGTTTCCCGCTCGTTCACTGACACGACGTGGCGCTCGTGTTTCATAGAGGCGATCCGGTACCTGGACTACCACCTCGAGCTCCCCGAGGACAGGCCCCCAGAGCTCAAGGACTCCTTCCAGGCGCTGCTTGCGCCTCTCCTGCTCAACTCCGCACTAGCGGCGATACGCGCAGGGGGCGCTCCCAACGCGCGCCTCGCCCTGCGTGTCACCGATCGCGCCATCGCTACGCTCGCACTTAATGACGCGGACAAGGGTTCGTGTTGTTCCCCGCTCTCCGCGCTACGCCCCCCTTGCTGACTCGGAGCCACCATCTGCTAACAGCTAAGGCGCTCTATCGAGAAGCACTGGCACATGTTGTGCTGAAAGAGGATGACGAGGCCGAGGAAGCGTTAGTCAAGGCGCACGCGCTGGTGAAGGAGGACCAGGCGATCATTGGCGAGCTCGAGAAGGTGCGCGGTCGTCTGCGCGGAAAGCGCGACAAGGAGAAGGCGCAGTTCAAGAAGATGTTTGCGTGACCGGGCGAGCCGCTCACGCTAGAAGTCAATCTAAGTGTGGGACGGGACCCCACGAAGTGTACGTATCTCTTGTAGCATTAAAGCTTACCGGCAACATCATACCCTCCGACATGCCGTTGTCGCATTGAGTTGAAGATGGGAAGCCGCACCTAAGTATAGTGCTCAAGGTAATGTTACAGGTTTGATATTATCTTCTGTTCCTGAGTGTCCCTTCGCGCACGCGGCCACGCGCCGCGTCTACTTGTCCTTGACGAAGAAGTCCGACCCGGTGGTGTTCTTGTACTCTCTCCGGAGGAAGTCGCTCATCTGCTCGTCCTTAAACTGCTCCGTCGCGCTCTCGTTGTCCTGCTTGCCCTGGCCAAGGATGTTCTCCTGTACCCAGTCGATCGCTGCGATGTATATGAGCAAAACGTGACCCGCCTCAGCGTACGCGGGACGATCCAAACTTACACTTGTCGAGTTTGTCCTCCTTGGTCTCGCTCGAGGCACCCCCGCCTGCTATTGCGTTCACCTGCGCGGGTGAACAGCCGGGTGTCAGCAACCACGTCAATAGTCACTGTCTTTCTTCCTGATGGGACCGCAGTACCTTGTCTCCTAAGCTGCCAAACCAACCCTCGGATTTGCCGTTGTTGCTCGTGGAATCAGTCATCGTGGGTTAGAGAGATGGGGGATCGTGTACTCCGTTGCCTTCGTGTACGGACGTACATATATGTAGTATGTGTGAGCCCCACACGTGTATCGCTATCACCGCCTCGGTTGGCATGCGTATGCTTGCGTGTGCCAAGCGGGGGCCTTGTAAGGGGCGCAGTCATTTTGTGGAGTTGCTTGTGGTGGGCGTAAATGTTACCCCTGGATATCTGGGGTTGACATCATCTCCATGGGCGGAATCCTCGCTGTCATTTTCAATCACAACGGACAGTGGACTAACTCACTCTGCCGCGAGGAATGCTGCATGTCGCGAGGCTGGTGACACAATAACGGACTTGATACTCGGACTTTCTACTCGATATACTAGGGAACCATACAATACTTCGTCGCCACTCAAAACATCGCTACAAACATGGTACACTACCAGACATCGCGCGCCGTAGCACAAGCAACCGTGCACCTGCCACCTACGCATTTCGCATTCTCAACGTTCAGCGTTCAGAACCCGCATTCCTCGATTAACAGCTCATCGCGCGCCTGCTTCTCCTCGTCCCACAGCGCCCTCTGCAGCTCGCTGATGACGCCCGCACGCCCCGTCTCCTCCTTGCCCGCGAGGAGCTGGTCGAGGGAGCGCGCGCGCCCAAAGTCGATGATGCGGAAGCTCGGGCGGCTGAAAGAGCGGCGCGCGGGCGGGAACCGGAGCGGGCCCGGCTGGATCATGATGTTGCGCACGTAGAACGAGCCCTGCGTGATGTGCAGCTCGTGCAGGCGCAGCACGAGCGAGAAACACTCCGTCCTGGGGGATGAACAGTAAGCCACATAGTTCGAAATGCGCGCGGCGCGCGGGAGATGGGACGTACCTCTGGTCTACGGTGAACTTCGCCGGCTCGACGGGCTCGCCGCACTGCTCCATGAGCAGGATGGGCGAGAGCCAGCGAACCTTGCATCCGTTTTCCTCAGAACACTCGCTGTGCTTCGCGCCCTCCTCATCCCGCCAGATCACGTTTCCGTCTTCCCCGACCGGGAGGTAGAACCCAAAGTACTTGGGCACGACGGGCCCGACAGGGACAGGGAAGCGGCACGGCGGCACGACGTTGTACCCACAGTAGTGCTCCTGCATGTGCTTCGGAAACTGTGCGTACGTGCGCGCCTCGTTGTGCAGCAGTGTGTGCGCGGTGCAACGCGGGAATGCGAGCTTCGCGGCGACAGTCACCTGCCCCGAGCGCGAGTGCGCGGAGAGCGGTGGGGGGAGCGTGAGTGGTGCGGAGTACACCTCGGAGTGGTGGCCGGTCCCGAGGCGGTTGGTCTTGCGCAGGTGAAGGTGCGCGACGTTCGCCTCCGTCTTTGCTTCGGCTGCTTCGACGTTGGCGGCGTTCGGAAGCTGGTAGATGACGCGCTTGTACTTCACGGGCTCGCTCGCCGCTTGCTTATGCCGGGTGGTGTGGTCGGGGTCGTGCACGAGGAGGACGTCGGGGAGGAAGCCATCGGAGATGAACTCTTCCAGTTTCGGAAGGCCATCGGTCGAGAACGGGTCGGTATTAAGCAAAGCCTCCTTTGGTGTCACCATCTGGTCTGTGCCTGTACTCGAGCTTGCGTCTGCGTTGAGGTCAAGGGCATCGATTGACATTGTATCCTCAGATGCCGCGGTACCATCCTTCTGGACATCCGCGTCACCGTCACCGTCTCCAGACGTGGTAGGGTCGAGCCTGGGCGATGAAAAGGCAGAGCTGGGGGTCGATATGCCGGATCTGGGCGTCGAAGTGCCAGACCAAGATCGCTCCCTGATCTTGTATACGTCCTTGTCCACGGTCATCGTGCTGGGTCGGCCGTCCTGGGCGGTAAATTGAGGTTTGCTCGTGAATTGCACGCCGTTTTCGTCAGCGATAATCCCCTCCATCGTCATTTCCGTGACGGCGCGCGCTATGGTGCGGTAGCGGTCTTCGATGTCCTCGGCGTCCAGCCGGGACTTGAAGTGCTTGCACCACAGGAAGTCGTACCGCATATCCTGGCCATTATTCGCCAAATCGGCGTCTTCGTTGAAGATAACTCGCCCTGAACATTCCTGGGAAGCATCAGCGGGGCAGCGCCGCGGCACCCGCTGGGTGTACATCGAGACACTCTTGTCCGGGTCGCACTCCGGAACATCAGCGCTATCCGCGCGAATGTGGTAGCACATGAAGTCCGAGTGCTCCCACTTGCATCCCTCCTCGACTGCACCAAGGGGTGGATCGGGCTGCGCGGGGTGGCCGACAGGGAGCTTCAGCACAGGCCAGGGTCGGATGACGCGTGGGGGCACGAGCGGGGCCTCCCACATGCCTTCGATCTCGTCGTAGTTCTCGCCGAGTGCCTTGACCATGCTCCGCGACCAGGTGGTGACGTAGTTGGGGACGCTGGGGACGCGCGGGATGTAGACGAACTCGTTGAGGTAGTGGGCCCAGATGAGGCCGTTCGGCGTGCGCAGGCCCCGGTACGGGTTGCTCCTTTGGATCACGACGCCGTTTGGGTCGCGTTTGACGGTGTAGCGCGTGAAGCGCACGCGGCCTTCTGAGTCTCTGAACATCGTGATAGAAAAGAGGCCTGCGGATAATGTAGTCAGAATTGTGTGCGAGGAAGATCGGCGAGAACATACTGTTTGGGGCTCAGTTTTGACCGCAAACACGAGTGTGGGGGATGGTGTCCGGGGAGGTGGTAGTTGGTTGAGAAGAGAGATCGGCGGGGTGCCGCAAGCTTTATATTCGAAGGATCGTCACGGAGGACAATGGGTCACACTCTTGACGCGTGTCGAACTTAGCCACGAGAGAAGCGCTGGGCGATATGACGACGTCGATTCGGACAATGCAATGTCTATCCGAGAATAACGTGAAGCGGTGCGCCATGGCGGGGTAAGATTTTCTCGACCTTGGCGATGATCGGGAAGATGGTCGGTGGTGGCTCAGACGGACTGGACAAACGAGTTGAGAAAAGAGCATTTCAGGGAGTAACCGGTGTCCATCTTCTGGCTAAACTCCTGATAACCTTTGCGCGACGTTTTAGCCTTCCATTGCACATGCAAATATTTGAAGTACTAAGTATCCTTGGTCAGAAGTCAAACACGAAATTTATCTCAACCAGGCCAGCAAACGCTCACCAAATACAACTGATAGAATGTAGCAGCGTACGTGTATCTCATACGGAAGGCCGTAGAAATATTTGGGCTGCAGGCCTAGCTGCAAGGGTCGCCACGGAAAGATTTCCAGACGTAGAATGACTCGGAGTGAGTGAGTGAGTGAGTGAGGGTTTTTTTGTCATCGGTGCATCTCGTACATCCCCCAAACAGTCGGAGTATTAATGCTACCTGTACCGTAACCATTGTACTCTACTGTTCGTACGAAACTCGACATCCTGGGGTCTCTACTCCGATATTGCACCTTGTCCGAGTCTCTCTCGACGCCCTCGTTAGCTGTCCATCCATAGTCCTTTGATTAAGAACCAGCTCCATCTGTGGCTTTTATTCCCTTGCGAGAACAAGCAGGCGCCGTACAACCTGTATAGGTCGGCATTACCTGGGCTAAAACCTGGGTAAAAAATTGTAAAAATCCCAGGAGCCACAACATGCTCCTGCATGTCATGACATAACTCGCCCAGGCCCCAGAGAGCACATGTTCCATCTTGAGACTACTACCAGAACAGGTCGATGGACGCAGGGTACCAGCTGCGCGCCCTCGTCGTCAACCCATCCGGGAAAATCCGACAAAGGAGGGATGGCGGCGCAGTTCTCTACGCTCATGAGAGCCATCGCCACGCAGACAAGTCCCAGAGGACCGTCCTGTAGTGTTCCATCGTGTAACGATCCACATATAAGGTAAGGAGGGGTGAGTGTGAGTACATTAGCTGTCCGAATAGGCGGTACTAGTACATCGTCCCTGGGTAGCGTAGATTAATCCACTCGCTCTGGCACTGCTGCCCAATCCTCATCCGTGAGTATCTCATACACAGGAGTGCCCTTGCAGGCCTCGAACGCAGCATGTATGTACTCGGCGGCGGTGGCTAGCAGTTCATCGTCCAGTAGCGCCATAGCGAGGAACCGCCAATCAGTGAGGCGGCGTCGAGCCTCCAGTGTCCGTGGTCTCAGGGCCAGTACCCTCGTATGGAAGGTGTCGCGCTCCGCCGCGAGTGCATTGTTAGGGCAGGAGAAGAGTATGTGACTCTCATCCTCTACTGCACTGCGTACACGGCAGAAGCGGCAAATGCGTCGTTCGCGCGGGACCTGGTGGTAACGCATGAGTTCGACTGCGAATGGCGGCACTCCAGCCAGGAGGCACGCGACAGCATGTCGATGTGAGATACGTGCTATGGTGGTGTACAAGCGGAGCTTGAAGAGGACGTCGAGGGAAGGAGTGCGCGCAATCGTCGGCAACACGCCCCATTTCCAGAGAGCGAGTTTCGTTGTGCCGGAGATGCATAGCAGAGCGCTTTGCAGGAGCGATGCGAGAACTTGGTTGCGGACGTCACGGACCCGGTCCAGCGTCGGAGGAGTGCGGAAGTCCCAGTCCACGGGCACCGGCAGAGCCCTTAGAGCATGATAGAGGTCACCCGCCCAGGAAATGTGTCCGTGTGCCACAAGAGACACTGAACAGGCCAGAGCCGCCTTCGGGACGGCGGGTGCAGTGGTTACCAGGCCCTCGAGCATCACGAGCGCTGCGAGCATCCTGCTGTATCGCACCGGCCGCATGCCTAAGTCCATGAGAACCGGGAGGATGTGCGTGTGCTCCGGAAGGCGTGAGACACGTCGAGCGAAGACATGCTGTACCTTCTCCAGGGCGTGGAGGTCCGTAATATTCACATCGAGGTCGACGACGCAACCGGAGATGAGATGGGGGTGCACTCGTGCATTGTACAGTTTACGCGCGAAGAGGGGAGGGATAGGCCCAATGTAGACTTCTAGGCCTAGGCTTGCACATGCGACACGCCAGCCTTTCTTCGCCTGCGATGCACGGTGAACGGCGAAGATATTGCGCTTAGTGGAGGACAGCGTGACACCGACGTAGGGGGTGCTTTCCGTCAGACGCAGTGGCATGCCATTGAGGGTGATCCGAGGAAGAGAGCAGGGCAGGGGTCCGAACGCCATGGGATAACTCTTGGTGACATTGACGGCGAGGCCATTGCGCAAGCACCAGGCCGCGAGGCAGTTCAGCTTTGACTGCAGTCCTTCGGGGGATGTGGATAGGAGCAGAACGTCATCGGCCTGTGCCAGATACGGGACACATAGCTCCCCCAGCCAGACGTCGTCAAGATTGGCATCACAGGTGAAGTCCGAGAGGAAGAGGTTCCAAAGGATCGGCGATGCGGGGTCGCCAATGAGGATGCCTGCGAG